>JAJHUR010113826.1:0-33627 GCA_027495735.1 Lutjanus campechanus | reverse complement strand
CCCCTTTGCCCCGATGAATCTGCTTCTACAGCGTGTGTTCTTTAGAGCTCAGCCCACTGAAACAACATGGGTCTACTTCCACATGGGCTCATGACCCGCAAGAAGGAGTTCAGTACGTTGGATGAAGGTGGGGGCTTTGGTGGATTGATCCCTGGATTAAAACTGACTGATAGGACATAGAACATCCTCTCTGAGCTGTAGTGCAGGATGCTGAGTGATGCATTTTTGAGCTCACCTCTGCAAAGAACTCGTGCTTTGGAACCAAACTCTCAGATAAGGCTGGACTCTCCAGGAAGAGAGGCACCTGGCGGGCGTAGTGATAGTCGTCAGAAGCCCCCAGCTGAGTTACACTGCCCTCCAATGTTTCCACATTTATCCGACTGCATAACAGCATCGAGCCAACTCAACCCTTACACAAGGCAAAAAGAAGGGCACTGCTGCACTGTACTGTACTTGCCAGTACAGTGAAAACATGAAATCTCCACTGAAGAGACTCCCTATACTAGCTCTACAGAAATGAAGCTGGCATGAAATATAAATTCAGCTGCTGTAGCAGGTAAAAATATTTGTTCCAGAGTGCTCCAACCTGCTGCTATGTCAGGCAAGGTATATATCTGGTGTGGCCCCAGGGTAAAAGCTTTCAAGAGTTTATCTACTTTTGTGCATTCTAGGTATTCAAGGAGAAAATAAAACCAGGCTGAAAGGAGACAATCCATTTATAATCGTTATCTTCAGAGGACAGTAGCTTATCGCATAAGCTATAATGCCCAGCCCGGTTCAGGTGAAGCAAACATTCAATCTAGTTATTTATCAACTTTCTTTTTTTTTTTTTTAAGAGAAAAAGCCCTGCAGCAGCTCAGTAAAATGTTCCATTATTGAACTTTTTTTCCCCTTTTACCTGTTATAGCCCCGACCCTGCAGCAGTTACACCAAGCTAACCAATCCAGAAACAAAATAAAAACTGGATCGCACTTTATTTTTTTTTTACAATACACGAATAAGACGTAACAAGTCGTACTTCGTATCAGATTGGACAAAAACTAGAAATAATATGCTGTTTATTAGACAGTTTTAGACCCTTTATTAGACCCTTATTAGACAATTCTGGAGGGTAATTAGGAACACATCACAACAGAACTGCACTGTAAACTAAAGTGCATTATTCCCTACTATTAGAGCCTTATTAGATGTTATTATACGGCAATTAAGGACACATTACAACAGAACTGTACTGTAAACTAAAGTGTATCATCTCCCACTGTTTGACCCTTATTAGAATTTATTATAGGGTAATTAGGGACACATTACAACAGAACTGCACTGTAAACTAAAGTGCATTATTCCCTAATATTAGAGCCTTATTAGATGTTATTATACGGCATTTAAGGACACATTACAACAGAACTGTACTGTAAACTAAAGTGTATCATCTCCTACTGTTTGACCCTTATTAGAATTTATTATAGGGTAATTAGGGACACATTACAACAGAACTGTATTGTAAACTAAAGTGTATTGTTTCCCACTGTTAGATATAATAGCTGTTGTCTGATTAGGATATAACTACTGCCTAATAAAGAACATATTTCTGTTTTTTAGTCTAATTTAATACGAAGTGCGGCTTTTGTTGGCTTGTCACATGTTGTTGGTGTTCTGTAAAATGAAGTGCAACCATTTTCTTCTTCAGCCACGCACTCTTTCTTTTAATAAAACATGGACATGCAAGTACTGCACTATACAGATGGAATCACTGGATGATGGTTTGGGATAATGTCACCTCTTGCTGCACTGCCAACCCTTTTTGTTGGTTGCTAGGAGACAACACTGTAGTGCCTAAAGGTTTTCAGAGATAGTGTAATGTTCCAGAGCCCTACTTTTTCAGCCAAAGTGTGAGAAACATGTTTGCAAAGATGGAAGGATTTTGGATACAGGAGTCAAATTGAGCCCGCAGACGTGTGAAAATGTTAATCACAGGTATTTTCTACCGAGGCATGTGACAAAAAGGTTGTTCTGACATGTTGCAGTAGTGGAAACAGCATCCGCCTGTGATATGGCAGTGTTATAGATTATTACTCTAGAGAACATAATGATTACATAAGCTGTGTGATCATATCCAGGGATTAAAAAAGGCTTGCAAGTTTATCTTCCTCTCTGTCAGTGTTTGATTGCAAATAACTTCTGAAGCTCCACCAATAGGGGGCAATAAAGGTCTATTACCAGTTTCACACTCATTCACTGGCAACTTTATTGTTCTTTTTCTCCCCTCATGCTTTTGCCTCTCATTATGTTTCAATTTTCTGTCTATCCGCTCAAACTACGTTTCCCACAACATGAGCGTGGTAACACACCAGGCAATCCATTGGAGACGACCCATTCCAAACACCAATTTGGATGAAAGGGGAATTTTCCGGGAGGCATTTTTGTGTTCGTGAAATTCTCACCCCCCTCCCAAACCTCCCCAAAAAAATCATATGTGCAAAGTATACTGTTGGTTCAAGCAGCTCTGAAGATATTAAGACTGTTTATCAACCAGGAAAGTCTTTCAACGTGTAGTTTTCTTGCTACTTTTTCCTATTTTTTCAAGGAAATTAAAACACTAATAAAAAAAAACCAAACATTTAAAGCTTGGTTGGGTTTTGGTTTTAGACCACAGATGTTACCACCATCACATCTGTTCAGCGAAAGTATACAAGCAAAGAACCATGACGAATATTTAGTTTGAAGAATATTGATATCTTCTTCAGATAGTTGGGTTCCAGGGCTATTTCCAGCAGTTAGGACATATGAGTTGAGGTTAAAGTCCCAGTCAAATCTTTTATTACGGGATAGTTTGAACTGGTTTATCTGGCACCTGGAGAAAAAGGAAAACAGAGTATTAATTTAAATATTATAATACCTAATTTAAGTAATCCAACAAATGCAATTTAACCTCAAACACATTTAGAAATGATCTTCACCACTACATAAACTTAATTAGAACAGAAAATAAATCTTCTACATTAACAATAGATAAAGATAGAATCAGTAGAATTTGTTGTTTGTTAATACACCAGAAAGACATTTGATTGTAAAGTCTCATAGGATGTCCAGTACCGACGTTTTGGTTTGTTAAAGTGCTCTAAACGCAGCAAAAATGATTAGACAATAAGGAAATACAGACAGAGGGCAGGGTCTCTGCAGATACAGCCACCGTCACACACTTATGGTGATGATTGAAAAAGATTTGGGGAGGAGAGGTGCTGGTGCTTCGTGCCTCTCTTTTTAAAAGCAGTTTTACTTGTTAAATATATAATTCCTCTGTACATAAGAGTATGTTGCCTTTTATATGGGGTTATTGTTTTCATTTACTGTAATGATTTTAATAGGAATGAAATGGAACTGATTTGCGAGCTAACGTCTGTATTTTGGAATTTAAATGATTCAAAAAACACTCTCAAGCAATCCTTAGAAGTGTGTAGGTTACAAATAAATCCTAATGTGCTAATGTGATTCACTGTTTCACTCTCCATCGAAGCTACTCTGAGCTTCACATGAAACATTAAGCTAACGCTATGAAACATTCTGTGGCTTTAGACTTCAACGACAGTCGGTAATCATGGTCACAGAGTAAAGGGAATGATTTAATGTACCTTGTGCAGGAGAAAAACATTATTTATATGCAGGTTTTTCTCCACAACGCATACATCAAGCGTTGCCATGCTGCTCTCACTCAGTGAATGTTCTTTCCAGTGGTTACACAGTCTCAGAAACTAAAAGATGCCTGGAAGAAAGATGCAGCGTGAACCATCAGAAGTGCAATTTAATATCAGCTCTGTAAACTGACAAAGTTGCCTGCAAGGAGGACAGAGTGAACCAGCACTGTAAGCACTGTTGTCTCATATCAGCTTCTGAGACTGTCTGATAGACTGGACTGAGTGTACAAGCACAGTGAAGGATTAGAAGGACCAATTATTCTGGTGCTCAGTATATATTCACACAGTGACTGTAAGAAGTACAGTTGTCAAGCGGCAGCTTCAGTGATCTGGCCTGCTAAAAAACAATTTACCAGTAAGAGTTGTTTGTAACACTTTGTTTGAAGGGGTGTGCTTAAGACTGTTATTACACTGTTACACAACGTTTATGACTGTTGTCAATGAGTGTCCGTAGGCCAATTATGTCATTTTTAATGCAAGGTTAACATTATTTGAGATGTCTTTGTTATGTCATCTTGACATTAACCACAATATAACCTGCCAGTGTCATGCCAGTGTCATGACAACTTGACATTAACAAATTTAATGAAACTTTTTATGTTTCAACATTACATTACAATATGGCTGGATTACTGACCATTATGAATGTGTCATAATATTTTCATCTTCCACTAAAGTGAAACCATTTGGAGTTGTCATAAAGGTGTCATTAAATGTTTAAAGTCCAGTTTGATGACAGAACACAGTACCAAGGTGATTAGCTTTGAGTTACCTGATGGACAGACAGTGGTTAGCTAGTTTACTTGTTGCTAAAATAGGCTAACTGCTGTCTGCTGTTATCTGTAGCCTGTATTACCTAGTTAGCTTGGTTAGTCATGGAGCTAGCCACCTAGTTGGCCGACTCAACCCAAGGGGTGCCAGACCCAGCAAGAAAACCACGTTGGTACTAGCCACCATCGGTCTCGGAGACTGTGTTTGCTGACCATGTTCACTGAGATATTTCTGCATGGCTGCCCGGGTGAAAATGCCAAGCAATCAGTACTGTGTATTTGCAACTGTCAACAGAGAAAAGAATGAAGCAAGAGTGTGTCACTTCCATTATCAGCCCCAGAAAACAGTATGTCGGTTTAACTCATAATGTTATGGATTATGACTTGTACATGTTTTGACAAATTTTGGATGTGGTCTGTTAAAAAAAAAGAAAGAAAAAAAGTCTTAATATTCTGGGATGAAATGTGCTTTTCTTGCTGGGTTTGGCTCCTGGGCTGAGTCTGCTAATTATGTTGCTAGCTTCATGGCTAACAGAGCTAACTAGCTAACACCAGGTACCGATAACAGCAGACAGTGGTTAGCCTATAATTTAATAATAAGTAAACTGACTAACCACTATCTGTCCATCAGGTAACTGTAAGCTAAATCACCTTGGTACTGTTTTCTTTGATCAAACTGGCCTTATAACATTTAATGACATCTTTATGACAAGTGCAAATGGTACCACTTTAGTTGCAGACAAGGAAATTACTATTGACGCAGTTACAAAACCTTTTGACAATGTAAAAAAAACATAATGACATCTTAATGATAGGGCGCACTTCACTTGAAGTCAAGGAAAATATTCATGACTCATTTATAATGGTCTTATGAAGGCCAGTGTCAAAGCCAACCTCATATGACAGTTTAATGCAATGTTAAAACATAAAGCTAAACGTTTTTTTTTTTTAAGTTTGATTTGATGATCAAGTAGTCATGATAAAGATAGTGACAGGTTATAGTGTCTCGGTTAATGTCAGGTAGTCATAACAAAGACATTATTGGCTTGATTAATGTCAAGTTGTCATAACAAATGCATCTAAAGCTATGTCAACATTGTCATAACAAATGCATAAAATGGCATTATGCACGTCCCTTCAAAGTACCGAATTGTTCTAATAGATTTTGGACAATAGAAGCATTAGCTATTTCAGACCAAACAGCCTTGTCCTTTAATCACACACATCCATCATCTCTGAACACACTCCTGATTGATCTGTTCTATTTGGACCCATCAGATGTGGTATTTCCAGGAGTCAACCCTCCTAAATAGAAATATTGGTTTAACTTATCTGGTTGTTTCCATTTTTTTCCAGCTCCATCAGTGGTAAAAATTGGTGTCAACATGAGAAAGACAAGAAGAAAAAAAAAAAATGTCAGGTTGCCATTCACCTCCAGAAATGTTACGAAAACCCACTACATTTGGAATCTGTTCTTGGCTGCCGGCTGTCATTCTGTTTGAAGAATAACTCTCCTCCTCTATCTCCTCTATCTTTCTCATCTATCTCAGTTGAACAGAAAAAAGAGAGACGTGCCTGCAGCTACGATGAATGAGAAGACTGAGCTTGGTTCATTTTACTGAGAGGAGTGCACATTTATAACTAACATGGGTGTTTTATAACTCTTAAGGTTCAGTTGTAAGTGATCCCAGTTACCTTCAGATGCTTTTCTTATTCATTTGCATGCAAAACATATCTGAATGCAAATTGTAACATACAGTCTGCAGCCATGCTAGCTGCTATGTGAGGCACAGTACATCTTAGAAATAAAAGAGCCAGGACCATAAAGAGTTCTTTGGCTTGTTCCCATTGGAGAACCCTTTTTGTTTCCTAGTAAAACCTTTTTTTTAAGAAAAATTCCACTTGGAGCCCTTTCAGAAAGTTCTACCTAAAATCCAACATGAAGTGATACACCTAGAGCTATCTGCGCAAGGTTTCACCCTGAGCCCCCTACTGTATGTGAGGTTCTTCAGAGAACCCATCTATAGTGATGGTTCCACTGAGAACCCTGTCTTGAGGTTCTATCTGGAACCATTCCACCTTCTCAGGGTGTTAACAAGAACTCACCCAGGGGGAGCCTGGGTGAGTTCCTTTTTTTATATTCCAAGGGTTTTAGTTTGAACACATTCAGAGGGTTCTACCAGGAACTTTTTATATTCTGAGAGTTTTATTTAAGAACAAGGTCAGGGGATTCAAACGGTTTTTATCTAGAACCCACCCATGTTGTTCCACCATGAACTCTTTTGTATTCTAAGGGTTTTATCTAGAACAAACTCAGACTCTGAGATTCTACCAATAACCTATTTATGTACAAAGTGTTTTATCTAGAACCCACCATGAACCTCTTTGATTCCACGGGTCTTAATTTGAGCATGCTCACGGGGTTCTACCATGAACTCTTTCATGGGACAAGAGAACCTTTGACGAAAGGATTTCAACAATCCTTAGAGAACTCTTTTTTTCCCCCAATATGAGTGCAACCTGGAGTCTTACAAAGAAACCTCGACAAACGTCTCTTCAAAAAGAGGGTTCTGGGTAGAACCTTAGCCCTTCAGGAAGAACCCTTTTGGAGCCATTATTTCAAAGAGTGTAGTGCTTTGAGGTAAAAGTCATCAATCAACATGTTAACAATGCTCTTCTTCTTTCAGCCCAAAAGGTATATTGTTGTGTACCATCAGCATGTTAGCATGCTAACCTCTGCTGAGGATTGTCATTAATTTTGCAGGTGTTTGGTCATAAACCAAAATACTGGACAAACTGATAATAAGGCCTGATGATGGAGTGAGGAGGAAAAGTCATCAAACTCAGAATGTTATTCAGTCCTCTTCTTCTTTCAGCCCCAAAAGAATCTTTGAAATCAGATCTTTCTCCAGTTTCTATAAGGTTACATGCTTTTATTTTTCTCTCCTGGACTACTGTAATACACATTGTGCCATTATCAGTTAGATAATTATGAACAAAATTCCTGTATTAGACGACTTACACTGGCTGCCTGTCTTATTCCGTATTGATTTTAAAATTCTATTGATCACTTTTAAAGCATTACATGGCCTTGCTCCAAATTATATACAGGATTTATTGACTCCCTATATACCTAGGTGTTCTCTGAGATAAGAAACTGACAGGCTACATAATTAGTATTGTTTAAATCACGTCTTAAAACCTTCTTTTATTGGACAGCATGTATGGATAATTTATAAGGTGCTGGATTTTATGTGCCTCTCCTGCCATGGTACAACTTTAATTTTATTTCATTCCCCAGTGTTTTAATGTTAGATTTTTAATTTATTTTTTTATTGTTCTGTGGTTTTATCTGCTGTATTTTTTTTCTCTGTAAAGCACTTTGGAACCTTGTTAAAAAGAGAGCTATTCAAATAAAATGTCTTATTATCTTGGAACCTTGAACGTCTGCGATTTTGTGCTAATCAATCGAGTAGATAATGAAAATATATTTCAATTTCAAGTAAAAGCAAAATTCAGAGGATTACCAAATAACAGTAGGAACAAGCCATCAATCCTCTGGGACCAGTCTTTCAAAACCTTTAATCTGGATCAGAATTATCAGGATATGATTAAATCTAAACCAGGATTTGTGATCCTGATCCTACAAAATTGGGATATGGATTTGGGAATTCAGTCCGACCCAGAAACCAGATCAAATGCTGTTTCTGTGTATTTCAATACTCAGAAGAATCAGGATAATCCTGATCCCATGGGAAATGTGGATTCAACGTTACTCAATAGAAGTACAGATATTTGAGTAAAAAACAACTGGTAAAAGTAGAGGCACTGATTCAACTTTACTCAAGTGAAAGTGAAAAAAATAGAGACTCAAGGTGCAAAAAGTAAAAAGTCGCCCTCTGGAAGACATTTCTACTGTCTGTTTCTGTGCCACGCTAACTGAACCTCATCTTTCTCTATACAGTCAAATCTTCCCCTCTGTATGTTTCGTCTCGTCACATCTTTTATGCTGTTTTTGTCTCGTTACGTCTTTGACATCATTTTCGTCTTGTTACATCTTTTATGCCTTTTTGTCCCGTTACGTTGCTGTCATCTTGTTATCAGTGATTCCCCTCAAATCTGTTAAAACTAAAGTAACAAGCCCTTTCTTAAAAATGTAAGGACAAGAAAGAACAGATATTAATTTTAAATATAGGGACTAAAGGTAAAAAGTTCGCAGAAAGAGAAACACACTTTACTTTTCAAGTGATGTACCAGAAAAATCTACTTAAGTACAGTAACAAAGTATTTGTACGTACACGTCTGGACACACTGCACATATTTAATCATTCTTGAAAGAACTGGGAGCACAATTAAAAGCTTAAATGGGACGTTGAAGGTGGTTTGCATGTCTGAACTACCTCGGTGTAAACCCATCTGCATCATGCTTAATAATATTGCTGAAGAACTCACTGTGATGGAAGAGATAATCATTCATAGCTCCAAATAGATGGAATTGACCACTGGCAGCCCTGCAACCAGATGAACCAACTAGACGATCAATGAGGGACTCTCTGATGAACCAGAATTTTGCTTCATCTTTTGATCAATAATAACGGCAGTATGCTGACAGAACAGTTATGTGTTATAAAATCCAGCTAGACGTTTTAATCATAACCAAACTTTACATTTATATAGCACTTTATCCAAGGTACTGATAATAAATACAGTTATAGTTAGACCACAGAGATGTTCATAACTAGTCCCAGCAAATTCTGCTCTTCTGACCTGTGTAAGTGAATATGAATAACGTGCAAACTGATTTGCACTTCCCGACATGTCAGCTTTAATGAAATGTTATTTTGACCAACAGTCATAGCCTAATCAGGACTGCAAATCATGTAATCCTGATTTTGTGCTGCCTGAAAATTCTTTAAAAAACAAAACATAACCTATAAGATCACTTTTTATCTGGGATATCAAACAAAAGTTCAAGGCACTTTGTCCTATACATGCTGAGATATTTCAGTCTGGCCCAAAATGGTTGACTGACTGACCAGCCGTTGTCGTCCGTAGAGTCACGCCTCTAAAGTGGTTAAAAACTCTTTCGCAGTGCATCATGAAGAACAAAGCATTTGGTGAACTCTGACACGAATCCCTGGGCTGCTTCTGCTATCAGACCTGCTGTGAGTCAACACCCTTAACTGCAATGCTCACGCAGTCTGACTGTACGCTGCCCGCTCAGCGTGAGCTGATGAAAAAGTCAAGTAAACAAGTGGTTGGTGAAGACAGCTGAACATCTACAAAACCAGTAAAAATCCAAATATTTATTCTCAGGAGTCAGTGGACCAAACCAGAACGACGGTATAAAATGAGTGCATATTGGCCTTGTGTTTGACAGGTAGTGAGAAGTGGATTCCAGTTGAATGCTCATAATATTTCTCTGTTCCTGTTGAATGAGTAATTTTAGGGATGTGTTTGTCCATGTGCTAGCCATAACACAAGTTCAAGGCAGTCAGAAATAGTTTAAAACATCTTTTATATCACTGTAACTAAAAGATACAAAGAGGGAGAAGTTTACTTCCAATTGATCCTTTGCTAATTACACCCTTTCTCCGAACAGCGACTGTCTAATCATAGATTAGCGACTGTAACTGGGGCTCTGCAGTCTTTTCAAGCATTGCATTTCTTTATATAATGCATTAGGGTCTAAGAAGAGCGATACTCAGTGTCTCATTAGTTTGGAGGGTGGCGTCTTTTTGTTGTCTTTCAAAAACATAAACCACAAGCAAACGTGAGGAATGGATTCAACTTTGTATTTATCTGCTCTAACATAAGCTGCGAACATTTGCATGTCCAGCTAACCAGCTTACTACCTGCAGTAACGTTACCTCCAGCCAAATTTGTGGTAGATACCACTGCATCTGACAAACTCACAGGTTACGTTGGGATTTGTTATGTGGGCAGGTGAGTAACCAAAGTGGACCACCGCCACCACATCTCTCTCTGGCTTGCTCACTTAGGTCAAAGCTGGGTTAGCTTAGCTCTTATCCTGGCTCTCTTCCTGAGGCAACTGCAGTCTGGTGGGTCTGGCTTAGCGACTGTCTCAGCGTCTGTTGGACTTAATCTAATTATTGCGCTTCCTTCTCTAAGGTTAAGGAGTGTGCTTCTGTCATCTATATGTGTGTCGTATTTCAGCATTGGACCAGTGTTTGCTGAGAAGTAAGCTAGCGTTAGCCTCAGTCTTTTAGCGTTAACCTTATATTATGTAGAAGTCAATTAACATTGTATATTTCCCTTTTATAGCGTTCTCGTTTTAAACTGTGCCAAATAGAAAGATTAAAAAGTCAGCGTAAGATGGACTTCTCAGCTTACTTGAGGAGTTTGGGCCTTAGCATTAGCTTGCGACACTTATAAAACCTGCTAACGAGAGTAATCATTTTAGCCGATAAAATCCACGGTGTTCAGCGAGAAAAGAGAAGCTGCTTTTGTTTAATCCTCTATGGCAGCGTTTCCCAACCCTGGTCCTCAGGGACCCCTGCATGTTTTAGATGTTTTCCTGCTCCAACACACACGATTCAAATGATCAGCTCGTCATCTAGTCTCTGCAGAGGCCTGATAACAACCTGATCATTTGAATCAGGTGTGTTGGAGCAGGGAAACGTCTAAAACATGCAGGGGTCCCTGAGGACCAGGGTTGGGAAACACTGCTCTATGGAATTGAGGACCCAGTGTTGAAAAAATTACTCCCAATTTCAATATGAAAAATGCCATTGTTTTCACTGTAAACTGCATAAGCTTGACAGACGTAGCAACAGTAACTAAGGAGGGTTAGCGAAGGGTCAATTTTATTATTCGCTGCTATATAAGCTCAATTCTCCACATAACACAACAGTAAGTGTCAAAACTGTCACTACCACAAACAAAACTAATTTCAAAATAAGACAAGCAAATCAAACAAACCCAGAAAGTAATACCTTTGCACGGTGCAAAATTACAGCCGTCTGTTAGTGCAGATATGTTTGTGTATCCTTTTTTGAGCCAAAGTTTAGTATTAGTCTTGACAGATAGTTGACAGATACAGACTGTTGATGACACCAGGTTTTTTAAAGCTTTATTCATTGTTTATATTAAGCTGGTAGTGTAATGTGATTAAAATGATAATCCTATCTGAAAATTTAGAGACGAGACTTAGTGAAATGGATTTTGGAAAGCAGAACTGACAGGTCTGTTTGACCTGATTTGCGATATGATGCTCGACAATATCAGAGAGAAAAGCAAACAGTTTTTCTTATTGGCATTTCTTTCGTATTCTCTGTGAGTACAGGGTATTTTTTTTCCCCCTCAGTTGTGCAACCCACTGTGCTCCCTCTGATGTGATCTTCATCTTCGGGGACTAGAAGAGGAGTGCTACCTTCAGCTGAGAAAGGCTTAGAGTTTCTTGGCATGCCTGGAGGCCCATGTACCTGAGGTGATTTGGGATTTGTTGTGAGAGACTTTGCTGTAGTGGCAGCGTATGGGAGGTGAAGAAGTTGCACTGAGCTAATGGCCCATTCATTTTTGTTGACAGGATGCTACTGAATCTGGACCTCGGCCATATGCTGAGGTTTTGTGTGGTCGTCTGCAGACACACTTCCAGCATAGTTTTACCCTCAGTGGGCTGAAAACTGATTTGTTGAAACAGTGCAATTTGTTTGGTGGTCTGCTAACTCGCTGGAGGACAGTCGACAACTGAAAAAAAGTGTCTGAATGAAAGGTAGAGCAGGTGAACTGCAGCAGGCGACAGGTATCAGGATTTTTAATAAGAAATCACTTGTGCAAGATTGATGCCAACTTAAGCCACATAATTGAAAACACAACCATTCTGGGCATTTATAGTAAGTATAACAGATCACAGTGTTCATGAGTTTTTCTGATAAGCAGCTATTTGAACAATTGTGGGATATTTCAGAATGGTGGAAAAGAGAAAGAAATCATGGTTTGGGTAACAATAACTCAGTTAAAAAAGCTCCACACGGGAAAAAAACCCTAGTTTTCTGTGTGAACGTCCTGTGTTTTATGCCTTTCCCCCATCATCTTCCTTCATTTTGAGTTCCTCTGGCTCCTGAACACTCTGCTGGAGTTTTTGTGGCTTTAGCAGTGGGTAATGCCTAAGCTGCTTATTTAAGTATGCATGTAAAATATATTCAGGCTAATGTACTACACTCTGTATATTCTGGCCTTTTTGTTTGGGAGGGGAGGGTTGCTTTTTTTTGCTGTTTTTCCCTTCTTTTCCCCCTTGTTTATGTATTTTGTATAATGGTAAAATTCTAAATAAAATATATAAAAGACGTAAGACAGTTTCACATGACAATATGCAGATGCAAACGGTGCACCAATAAATATACGAGCTCCATTCTTATTGTGTTTTCAGCACCGTGTTCTTGGCAACTGACAAACCTCCAAAGAAAGAGTGGTGGGAATATATCTACTTTCCGACTAGGAGTGGACTGAAACAAGCTGCAAGGAATAAGTGGACATTTAGCTGACATTCCATCACACTGGCAGGGAAGTTTTATGATAATGTTGATGCTTTTTACCTCTTCCAATGGACCTGCTGTGATTCCATCTACCTGTTTTTATGCTAATTATCAGTTTACTTAGGAAATAACATTGTGGCAGTGGAGTGGAACTGGCAGAAATTAGAAGCAAGTAAATATTACAAAAAAGCTTTTACAGTTGAATGATGTGGGGAAAGTGGCTGTATCAAAAGAAACTAAGTGGAAACATTTAATAAAAAATAAATCATGGTCACAGTGTGGTTTCACTGGCCATCACTGAGCTTAAGCCCTAATATTAAATAGGTGAGTTGTATAAAAATTCAACCCCGTATAGTTGTCATGAACAAGGAAATTAGCTAGATTAGAGACCAAATCTGTTGTTCTGGGCTGTTAACATGTTTGTTTCTGCTGTAAAGTTGGGTATTTTAATGTGGAGGTCTATGGGGATTGACTTGCTTTTGAAGCCTCATGTGGCCACGTGAGGAACTGCAGGCTTCACTTTTCAGACCCGGAGGCGGTTGCTTGGTCATGACCGATATTAATCATGTGACTTAAATGTCACTCAAGCTTCAGCTTCACTGAGGAGGAGAAAAATGAAAACAGAAAAACTGTAAAGTTCCTTGACGCGCAACGTAATATATCACAACATTAATACAATATTACCATCAGGTTTTCCACATGTTTTTCTATTCTTTGAGGTTTGACTGGCACTCTTACATGATTTTGTTGTGTCGTCTTCTTCTGCAAAGTCTTAATGGCACCTGACTGGAGAATTTTCACCACTAACTGTTTACATCGTTGTGCTCAGCTCACTATTCGCTTGACAGAAATGTATGGAAATGTACATGAATTAGCATTTTCTGTCACTGATTTTCTGTTTTGCTACAATTGGCAATTAGAAACCTGACCATTGAAAAGATCTTGTATTGGAATAGGTCACAAACAATTCAAAAAATAAGGCACAGTAGGCTCAACTCATGACTAGACTCAAGGGTGCAGGAACCTTGATGTCATTAACAATAAAACAAAAAACTAGGACAGCATTTTAGTTTGACTTTTTAATATCTCCACAAGGACATTTCAGACAACTGTGTATTATTTATTTGCCGAAGAGGGGCATCTTGTCCGAAATGTCCGTGTGGAAATAATAACTGAATGTTAACAATCCACTTTTATTCTACACTCCTCTCTTTCATTCAGGCAAAACACATCTCAACAGCAGACAACGCAGACGCAGACAACCAAAGAGTGAAATAAGGAGAATCTCTCTTCAAGTGGGAACTTCAGAATCTTAGGTCTTTGAAAATGAAATCAGAATTAATTAATCTTAAATTTAGATGATGAGATGGTCTGTAATTAAGAATTCATTTGAAGTGAGGGACTTAAAAAGGTGAAATAAAAATATGCATTAAAGGCGATTTCCCTCAGCATTTTTTATAATTCAAAGTAAAAATCATCCGTCTGTCTGGCAGCAGCCAGATGTACCGTACGGCGCACAACTGAACAAAACTGTACCTGAATTATTGATGTACATTTGTAAGCTTGGATAGACAGCATTGCTTCACTGTGATCGTACCTTATGCATGTCAGTTCCGATGTCTTTAACATGCACTGGCTACTTCATGAACCGTTCCTAATGAATTTCTTAACCTCTTGTGTATGTAATGTATATTTACGGTATATTGTCACTCCTGCAGACGTGTGCATATGGGTTACAGTGTCTACAAAAGCAAGAGGCTGGTTTTCATGGCAGAGTGCTGATGAAGGTGGTCAGGCGGAGGCCAAGCTGTCAAACACTGAAACACTTTACCAGGCTGCATCTGTCATGGTTGTGTCAGAGCACTCAATGCACAGCAGGCGAGAGGGAAATAAGGGCGAGAAGCCATTTTACAGCACAATGCCCAGCTGTTTATACACCACTCGGAGGCCGTTCGACTGGAACGTCACTCTGTATTTTGACAAAGATATTGAGGTCCAAAGACTACAGCTCGGAGCATTTATTACAACCTTCGTACCCAACAATGTCAGCTGCCAGCTGCCACTGAGTTGCAAGAGAGAACAATAAATCAAAGGCTACTGAGCCTACAAGTTAGCCAAGTGAACCCATCACACGTGTCAGCTGTTGCTGTATCAGAGAACCAGTGAGCAATGGACATGATTTTGATGGAGGTTTTTACTTGAACTTCACATTCTTGTTTCAGTTACTATATTCAAACTGTGGCTACTATGGGGCAGAATAATAACATTAACACTATATCTATCTTAGCATTACAATTAAGGTGGCTAGTTTTAGTTTCTCTTTACTGATAACAACTTTGCTAATGAAAACAGCAACCTCGAAGGTGCAATGTGTGAGATATGGCCTGTAAAGATGTCTATGTGTCATGTTGTAGAGATATCTGCTGAAGTTAGCACGCTAACCAGCTAGCCCTGGCCTGTCCTGTCTTGTAATACCACTTTGTGCCTCATGATCGCGATCTCCTTGTAGTTTCAGCTGGGAGATGTAGGCCTATGCGAGCGGCGAGATTTCAACTTTCAAAAGTCCTCTAAGCTTTTTATAGTCTAATAAATAAACAAAATAAATTGTCCATAATAAACTGTACACCCTCTGAATTCAGGTTTCTTTCTTTTACTGAACTAAGACGAGCTTAATTGCCTCATTAACTTGTTGTAAAGCCATTCAAACAAAAACTCACCAATAAAGTTTTCTTTTCAACAATCACCAATTCTGGCTGGGTTGAAAGCAAATCCTTAATCCACCTCATTAATAAGTAAGTTCACACTTAAAAAGTGCTCGCCCAAAGCAGTTCACACAGATTAAAATGAATTAGTTCATGTTCATAGTTCACAGTTTTGAATTCTGTACAAAGAAAAATATAATCTGGTGATATTGAATATTTTTCTTACTGCCAACAAATCCCATAAAAAGACAGAAAAAACAAACAAACAACTGATTGATCCTAAGTAGCAAATTATCTGCATAGTCAAAGACTGATATAGTTTATTCTTCTGTACCTTTGAAAAATACTAAAATGAGCCACATTGTTGCACTGGGCGATGATCTTTAGTACCATGAACAAGAGAACAGTAGTTTTTGAGTCAATCCTACATACAAAGTCCTGCCGCCAGTAGAGCAAATGTGTATTCATCCGCAGCAGAAAATAGTCCCTAATCAACACATGATTTACTCCTGTTTAAGTAACATTTGGTAAAAACAACAGTGTCCAGGCATTTACGGAATTACTTAACCTTTTATAAAAATGAAATTATATATTTGTACACCATATTTGAAAAACAAATGGGCTTGATGGTAGAGAAGTTGGAAAGATCGTATTGGAAAGATCGTATTGGGTGGAGAGACTTTTCACTGAACTTGTTAATGCATTTTCTTCAATCTGCGTACAAATAATACAAGTCCAATTTTGCGTCCAGTCCTTCCTATTAACCTCTGTGGGGAGCAGATGCATTCGTCCACCATGAATATAAATTGTCAGGTGATGTACAACGAGAATGTCTGTGTAGGGTGGAGGCTGGGTTTGATGGATGGGTCAAAAAAAAGATGGAGGTTTTACCCAGAACTGGTGGTCATGTCCCATGTAAAACCAAAAGTCAACGTAGACTTGTTATGTTGTACTGTATGTAAATAAACAAATGGATGTAACGTATTGATTTTGTGTCAAATACGTAAATTAACACATCTATTTTAACCCAAACGGTGATCTTTTCCCTAAATCTAACCACGTAGTCTTGTTGCCTAAACCTAACCAAACTGTGACCCTACTGGTGTATCACCTGGATGCAAAATTGGACTTTGGCATATACACTGCATGCAGTTTCAAAGTGTAAAGAAGAATAATGTATTTACTGTATGTTTCCATCCTCTTTCTTTCTTATGTTCAAATGAAAAGAAAACGTGATTCCACATTATAAAGTTACACTCTGTATTTTGTCTTACATAATTTTAGCCACTTTTGTACAAGTTTCTTATATTAGTTTGTACATGCACACTCTGTCATACACCACACCAACACACCCACAAACTAACACTAGCCTCAGTGATTCACTTGTTTTTTTTCCTCTTCTTTTTATTCTCTTTGTTTTATAAAATTCATCTTGTAATGTTTTATTCTGGCTCCACTGATGCGCTGTTAAAATCTAAAGTCTTGTTATGTTTTTATTCCCGGTACACTGGAATCATATGAAAATTTAATGATCTCTGTATAGAAACTGGGTCATTGCAGCAACTGTGAACAGGATATAGAATAAGTCAAACACAGAGTACTGAGAATAGCACATGTAGTAAGAGCACTTAAACAGGCTGAAAATAATATGCAGATGTACAAATTGAAGCAGATGCAAGTGCACATGCATAGGATTGCACAAGTTTTCTGGTATTTTCAGATTCTGAGATATTAGCAGTTTTTCTCCTGCTAGTTTTCTCTTTCACTGCTTAGCAAAGTAATTACCATCAACAATGGTGCAAGAAGCTAAGATCAGGGCCTGGGTGTAATCATTTTCTGCCAATTCTGCCATCCCTAATTTTCACAGTTTCTTTCAAATCCTCGAATCCACCTCTGCCACTCTCAGATATGCATCTGCTGTCAGTCCACCCACATGTTTTGCTGTGCTCTCTATCCCGCTGTTTTGGCTTTGTTACTTCTCTTCTGCTCATCTCTTTCCCTCGGGAGAACTCGGTCCTGGAGGCCCTCACATCCTGCAGATGGACTCGCCCCGGCCCCGCGGAGAAGAAAAAGAAGGGGGTCTTTCATCTTGGGGGGAGAAGAATAATGACACGGCGGACAGTTTGTGCCCCGCGGCCTGACTGTGACGTCCAAATCTATAGTGGACAGTGGAGATGGAGAGTGCCTGAGTGGATTTCCACAATTCCAACAGTTCGTGGAGCAGCGTGAGAGGACAGATTGGACAGGACATGCTCTGAATACAATTAATGCTCTGCTACAACGATAATGTTGATAATGAAAACAGAGAGGCAGAATTATTCAAAGCAAAAACAGGGCGTCCAGTCCAATTTTCATCCCCTCACATAAAATATGTAGAGCCTGTCAGTGTGCTTTCCCTTTGAATTTCAAAATGCGAAAATAAAATGGAGGGGAGGATATTAAGAGAGGGATAATACCTGACAAGTTGTACGTTCCATGATTGTAATGGATCACACGGGGGGATAAGAACCACTCGATGCAGATGGGTAGTATCCCGCTCATACTATGATCTCGCTTTTCTGTTTAAAATATCATAAAATGGGGGTATAAATTATGAATCACTTTGTAGATTCAAATCGTTTCATTCGGTTCAGTTGTCACTGATAAGTTTGTTTACTTTTTTTTATGCTAATGCAGAGCCAGGAGTGGTAAAAAAAAAAGGAGAAATTTCACTGATTTCTCTCCAATCTTCACAGAATAAAGGATAGCACCACCTGCTACATGATATTAAAACTGTCTTCCCAGCAGAGACATGTTATAGCGCTCTCTCCTCCTCCTTCTATCACAGACACGTCAGACATATTGGCTCGCTGCCTCAGTCTTACCTGCGTCTTACCTCATCTGCTTATTTTCTGTTCAGTCTTGTCTGCATGGCCTCTCAGGTCCTCTCTCTGAAAATTAAACTGGCATGAATGTCATTGAAAAGGTATTTATCTTTTGTTGTTGTTGTTGATGATGGTTGTTACCGAAATAACCCTAGCTCCGAGCTGTTATGCCTCACTATTTCTGTCTTATCTCACAGTTTGATACTAAGTCAGAACTTTTTTGACATCAACACTTAATATACTTCTATTAGTGTACAATCACCTGAAAATAAGAATTGTTGTGGATGATGGAGGGAGTGGGTCCATTTCCATGGGGCTCACCATGTTGCACTACCATATTTCTACAGTAGCCCTGAATGGACAAACAAGATACAACCTTTTGCATTTTCTTGAGTTTTGTGGCCAACATAGTTTCTCAGGGAGGGCGAGGCATTTGCAATCTTCAAGCTCACCACTAGATGCCCATAATTCCTACTCACTGGCCCATTAACGCTGTAATATGTAACATTTATGCATTAAAATGTCTAGAAACATGAGACACATTATATATACAGTATATATATATATGTATATTGTTAAGATTCAAACTTATTATCCAAAATGTTTCCAACAATGTTCCAACACAAAATAATCTGTAGTTTATTCAAGGTAATGGTCTGTTTCCTGTTAGCCATTGCTAGCTAGTAGCTATAAACTTCACTGGAAAACACAAGATACTGTATTTGTCCGGATATGTCGGAGAGTGAGGAAGGAAGTCGGTGGTACAAAGTTTTATTTATGCTATGCTTAGTTCACAATGTCCATGAACATGATTTCTGCCTGAATCATGTCAGATAGATTTTCATCAGCTACGGCGGTTGTTTAAAAGCGAAGATAACAACTCCCATGATCCAGCTACTTCAAGACTTCATCAAACTACACCTTTCATTATTGTTTAGATGTGAGAGAGACCCCTAGTGGCAGAACTTACAAACTGTATGTTTAATAGAAGAGACTGATAAGCGTAAAAATTGCACACAGCTGATAAAAACTAAAACAAACAACAATGACAACAAAATTAAATTTAGAATGGTGTTTTTTTCATGTTGTTTAATTTAAACACATTTAGAGGAAAAATAATTTACATTTAAAAAAGGAGAAATATGTATATAAAATTTCCCCAAACAAAATAATACACTTAAAATACTTGATTAGGTTTAGGAAAAGCTCATGATCAAACAGTTACAAAAAAATATATGTCCCTGTTCACAAATCTGTAGATTACATTTCGTGACTCTTTCATGAACTGCTGCGATACTGGGCTGAAATATAGCTAAGATGTGTTTTTCTCTAAGATGAAGAGTAATATTCTATTTGCATCTTTTAATAACTTTTCATGGAATCTCAAGTTTTAAAAGCAGACCTAGTCGCTATGACTTTAGAAGCTATTTACATCACGTTGCCATTGTTGGTCTGTAAACCTTCAAAATTTATTCATTTACTGCACCTCTGGGAGAAGAGTATGCCTTTCACCAGTTAAGTACAGCTCTAATGCAGCTTATAATCTCATTTTCTAGGGCATTTTGCATGCATCTTTTCCCTCATCACGGGAGTCTTATAGAAAGGGAGCTGATAACAACATCTCATCTCCTCTTTGTGTCTCCAGGCAGCTTTATTTGGTTTCAAGATCCCAGAGCTAAGTGCTTCCTCTTTTGTAAGCTCATACTGGGCCACATGTGTCCTGTCATTTCTATAGTACATCCAGCCTCGGCTGTTGTACAGTAGTAATGGAAACATACTGGTATAGCTACTCCAGTCAGTCCCCACTGGCTACAGGCCTCATTAAAGCTGTGGAGGGCTCAATGGCCTGTCACACCACATCTCTCTGCCCATTTATCTGGGGGTGACCATTGTTGCATGGTTGTGTGTGTGTGTGTGTCAGTGTGTGAGAGACCCAGGGATGTGTGCTAGGGTATCAGTAGGTCACTGTGTTAGAGATGTTCATTGTCTGTGTGTATTTGCTGCTTTCATTTCACCACAGTGAGGATTTTTGCTCAGTTCGTTCACACATGAACACACAAACACACCCTCACAATAAACACCTCTGATCTTCATTGATGGCATATGAATATTTTAGAAGAATCGTGGGGAAGCTTAATGGAAAATCACCTCACAGATAGCCCAGATTAATAATAAAGGTTGTAATAAGTATCATTTATTCAGTGTCTCCTGATACACAAAGGCGGCCCATGCTTACATTATGTGTGGATAAATTGTTGCCTTTTTATTTTTGCATAATTCCTTTGCAGCCCGTCTGAAGGTCCTTGCTTTTCTTTTTTCCTTACATTTTTTCAGCTTATTAGAATTCCCTGCAGGCATAATCCAAGGACGCCCCTGTTCTGCAGGTGGATCATTTCAACTGTCAGGCCACATTTCTGCAGGAAACATTGTAAACAACGCGTGATGAGAGTGACAGAGAGGAGTCGCCACAATGACATTCAGGGAAAAGAGTGAAGGATGTCTGGAATTGGATTAGTAAACACAAAATGCATAAAGGACATATGCAATGGGTTAGATTGGGGAGTTGAGGCGAGTTTCACTTGAGTGTCCCTCAATTTATAGGGAAATTTGTTCTGGACTCCAAACACAGTTCATGCACAGAGTCCATACAGGTTATTTAACTCTATTCCACAATGAAATGAGAAGAGCACACTCAGTAGAATGCAGATCTCCACCAGGCAACCTGAAAATAATATTTGGATGTAAGCCCTTTGTAATCACCAACATTTTGGTCGGTACCTGTGATTGAATTATCTCCACCAGGCGAAAGACATTTTAATTTTCACTTATCATCTGAGTGAGAATTGCTGAGGGGGATGGGGGCCATTTTCCCCTCTCAGCTCTTGATATCCCTGCATGTGGTCATTCATTTTTTACTTTGTAATTTCACAGTTTTTGAGAAAACTTTTTTTTTTATGCCTCCACGCCGGCAGCCAGAGATATTACTGTATGTTTTGGGTCATCCCAATCTTGCGAACGCCTTGAGGGACATTCTTCGAGCTTGACACAAATGTCCACTTGGACTCAAGGATGAGGTGATTAGAATTTGTTGGTCAAAGGTCACTGTGGCCTCACTAAACAGGATTTTTGGCCATAACTCATTTACACAAAAACACAATTTAAGTGCTTTATTGGAGGTTATCAGAAAGTCATGTATGCAGCATTTGTCAGTAATGCCCCCAAACTATGGAACACACTATAGATGTCAGAGAGGCCAACTTGCTAATAACTAATAGGATACTAGCAGTATTGGTGTTACAATCCTCAGTGGTGGTCTAGGGCAGTGCTTCTCAACCCTGGTCCTCAAGTACCCCTGCCCTGCATGTTTTAGATGTTTCCCTGCTCCAACACACCTGATTCAAATGATCCTGACTTGCTGCTCTTCCCCTCCTTTAAACTCCAGGCCTGATTTGTGATTGGCCACAGCTGCTGCCAATCACCCACTGCAACTGATGCAAGGACGGGAGGTGCACAGACTCACACACACACACACACACACACACACACACACACACACACACACACACACACACACACACACACACACACACACACACACACACACACACACACAGAGACACACATTTATGTAATTGTGATCTGTTACAATTACTGGCAAAAAACAAACAAACTAACAAAAAACACTGTAATTAATTTACAGTTACAATGCATCCAAATGCAAGTTGCTACAGCTGTTGTTCAGCATACACTCATGAATGTGCACAAAAAATTTAGGCTGATCAGTCCAGTAGCATTCGAGATTAGCTGCAGACAAGCTCCAGGTCCGTTGATCACACACACGCATGATAATAAACTATATTGATTGATCTGGCCCGTTCATCTCTTCTGCACTCTGAAACACAATCAAATGATCCTCTTTGAATTTAAGCTCTCCTTTTTCTCTCTGTAATCCTCCTTCTTAATTCCACCTTGCCCCATGACCTCCAGCCAACCCCGCTTGCTGATCTAGTAAACCAGGGTTCATATTGCGTATATACTGTATCCCACTACACACAAACACAGACACAGACACACACACACACACACACACACACACACACACACACACACACACACACACACACATTAGTGAGGCATTTGTTGTAGAAGCTGGAAACACACCACAGAGTGTAAAGGCTGATTGTGGCCCTGATGTGACCTTGATAACTGATTTTTGAAGACTGTGGAGTGTCTGCACTTGCCAACCAAAGATAAGGCAAGTCTTAGAGTCAGGCCAGTCGGGCCCATCATAGTGTGTCAGGAACACTCTGCTGATTAAAGCTGGATTTATAATTCTGTGGTGGCGGTGTAACTTTGAAACAGATGCATAGCGGCCATATTGTAGCTCCTACAAGTTTCTGTAGCCACTGGAGATTTTTTATATATTATCAGTAATCTGCTTCTTTTCAGTAACACACATCTTGCAAAGTCATTTCCACTGCAAACATTCTGCTCACAGCAATAGTTGCTTTTAAACACAGCAAATGAAAGAAGGTAAACATGCGGCAGTAATGAGACAAAGCAAACCTTTCCTTTGTCACTTTCTATCACAAATCACAAGGAAATAAGAGAAAACAGACACAGTTACTGTGGGAATATGAGCAAAGCACAATATGGCCTGATCTGATCATACACAATACATCCATCTGGGACTGTGGTGTTCTCCACAGGTGAGCTGCAACATTACGCTACATCAACCATAAATCAAAACCTCTCTATGGGAACTCTCCTGTTAAGTTTCCAGTCCCTCTGAAATCACAGATAGTCATACGTTTTTGCACTCAGTGATGTTTCAATTTATTGATATCTTTTTAATGAACAAAAGGGAAGACATCTCAGAAAGGATCCTTTAGCCTTAAAGCTTGTGAGAAGTTGGGCTAATGTTTGACTCCATTTACACCTGGTATTAAAATGGGATCTGTATCCACACACATAAGCCAAATAATCAATGATCTGATCTTGGCTTTGCGTTTACACCTGGTATTTTTAATGCATTCTCTTTATTCTCATTGAGATTGGATTGGTCTGTCCTCCAAAACCTGTGCCTGGGTAATATGAGCTGGCAAGTCAGCCCCAGAGTTTTTTGAATAGTCGAGTTGGGTTAACTTTCTAAACTTTGTGAAAGCTGTCTACATCAATTCCTCACATAAATTCTGCAAATATAATACTTTTAGTCAGCGGTTCATAAATTTTCATTTTGATACTTTTGATGCTAAAAAAAAGATTCAAGGTCCACCTTCCCAATTAAATTAGTAAAAAAAAAAGAGAGAGGAGTAAAAAAAAAAAGAACTGAGCTGTGGCACTTTTTCGCCTCATAAAAAGATCCATTCTGTGTCATGGCATCCAAGGAGTTGATTGGCTTGATGACAATAAAATATAACCGGTCATTGAAATTATGCATTTCAATTGGACATTTTTTATTTATGTGATAGAATTTAAAAAATACCTAGCTAACCATTTGGCAGTGCCACTGACTCTGCAGCCCATGAGATGGCACTCTGAAGTCCAGTGGTTGAGAATGGCTGCATTAAACTATTCCTTTCTTTGTATAAAAATATTGTGTCAGTTTGTCCTAGTGTGTTGTAGTACGCAGCTTAAACTAATCTGTGACTAGATGAATTATATGCCTTGTTAACAGCAGATCAGCTGCACAGATGAATGCAGCACACACTGTGGCACACAGTTATTTCTTACTGTATATAATGCATTTCACTTCCCAGTATTGCTTTCATTTTTCACACAATTTGTTTGAAAAACTCATCTTTTGGTGCTTTCATGGCACAGAAAAGATGTGTAATCAGTAATTAGAGGCATGTCTCTTTCAGTCTTTTTGTCTGCTCGCTCTCTAAATTCGAACAACAACCTATAGACCTATTTTATGTTAGTTAAAAACAAACATCTGTATGAATGTTGTATGAAGACGCCAGCATGTTGCACTAATTATGCTTGCACCTACCTGGGATCTGAACACAATGTAAGCATGACTGTCTCCAGATGTGGTCAGACAGATCCAATCACATCCCCATGGATAACGTGTCTGCATACAGATGAACTGATGCAGACAGTTTGACACAAGGTGTAAACAGGGTCTTTTTTTTCCGGAAAAGATTTTGTGTGAGGTAGCAGAAAAAACAAGGTAAAGGTTGGATCTGCAACATTGTTTGTAAATGCACCATTTAAAGTCGGCCCCCCAGTGTTGGTGTGAATTAGGAGAGCAAGCGCCGGTACTGAGAACAAAGCAGTAATAAAATATTATTTTTGTGTGACTACTGCAGAAGTGATCCTCAGTCTGCTCTACCTGTGTGTGTGTGTGTGTGTGTGTGTAAAACTCTTTCTGCAGCTCTCACAGAAAGAGAGCAGAGACAGAGACAGTGATGTAAATATGGGTGTCTAAATTTTAATAGCATTTCAGCCTTAAAACCTTTCTGCTGTATGGGCTGGAGGCTGCACACCACTGCCAGGTAGAAAATAAGAAAAATCCAGGCTGCAGAAACAGCCGCCACCATGCAGATATAGGAGATGATTTAGAGGGATTATGCTCACGAGTCATTGCTTTTGTTTGGGGAAGTGTTACATATTATGCCTTTACAATCCTGTCTTTAAAATTTTCAATGTGTAATGCTTTCTGACACAAATTTGTAGTCTCCAAGACAGGGTCAGGATGACATTATTTTGACTTCACAGAGCTCCTCCAGAACCATAGAACACATTATACAACCATCTGGGCTCAGTAGCGATCACCATAACTAATAAACTGAGTCTTATGTGTAAAATAGGTGGATTTAACAACTAACAACCATCACTTGTAAGTTTTTTGGACACCATTATTCCCCCAAATTCATTTTTCATTTACTGGAAGAGATTTGAAAAATGACCCAGTGAGCTGTTACCGACTCCCTCGCCGTTTCATGATGTTAATGATTTTCCTGTAATGACTAAACAGAGCTGAAAACGCAACCTTTTAAAATTTGCCCCCCTCCCCCCTTCCTCTTGAGTTATTCACAGAAACACCCACAGGTGCTGTATAATCTTATCTGAACTGTTCCACTTATTTCTAAAGAGGAAATTATGTTGGTGGTGCTGCCGCTGGATGAATGCAGAGCAAATGACACATCGAATGTGTCATGTTGCTGTTGAGTGCGAGAAAGCGCAGAAAACGGAAAATGAATAAGGTGACACCGGGAAGGAAATCATACGTATGTCATACTGGGCTTTGAAATTATACTGCAAAAGAGACATCCAGTCATTTGATTCAAGTCAACAGTAAAACGTGTGTTTAATGGTTTTGGTTATTACTTATCAATCACAAGTTTGGTGGTATGAAAAAGAAACAGATAATAACTGAACGGGAAAGTTGATCCTGATATTTTGGGCGAGGTGACACAGAGATGAGAAAATCTTAGATGTAAATGTTTAATAGCAATAGTGATAACAAGAAAAAGCATTAATCTGCTGTATGACTGAATAAGAATATAAAAATAAATAAAGAATTGCTTGGAGAATTGGGGGGTTTGAGTTGGGGAATTAGATAAATACCTTGAGACAGATGTGCAACCTGTACCGAAACACCTCCAATAAGCCACATCTGCTGCCCAAAAGATAATTGCAAACTTGGGCTGATTTATTTTGGACAATATAAATGCACTGAAGTTAAATCAATCCAAAATATACTGTCAGATTGTGTTATTAAAACTCCTGTCAGTGTGAATTTGTGACATATTGATCCTATAAATTGGAATTCTTGTCCCACCTATTAAAGAGAGTGTAATGAGATTGGAGGTTTTGTTTGTTTTTGTTTTCGAGATGCAATATTAATGCTGTCATTGTGTGAAACCTCCAGTGTGTTGATAACCTGGTTTTCTATGATGCATTTATCTTGCATCTATTGTGCAGGAGTACAAGCTGTCTCATTCCAAGATCTATGAAAGCTGAACTGAAGAGGTGGGTTGCACACAGCTCAAGCGTCTGACATTTTGTGCCTTCTGAGGACTAAATAAATAAAATTATTTTTTATTAATTATTTATATCAATGCTTTAAGTCTTAAAGGTGTCATGCTGCAATCAGTGACACCCGTGTGTCTGGAGCATTCAGTAAATAATTTTATGTTACCAAGTCATAAAAAAGTAAATAATTCAAGTATTTTCAATAGATTGTGTAATATATTGTGTTGTATCAGAGAACAGTATATATAATGAACATGCAAAGTCTGATAACAGTTGTTTGGCGTCTCATTCTGATGCACAAGGTACCATCTATGACACGCTGCCAGAAAGCCTTTTTAGCACCTGGTTAATATTGTGGAAGAGTTGCACTTTGGTTTGGTTGTGGCACCAAAGCCGCATGAATAACTTTTACTTTTACTTACTTTCATACATAACATGCAACTTTACAGTGTGGCATTAAAAACAACAAAAATGGGGAAAAAAACCCAAAACAAAATGCATAAATTCGTAAAAATACATAAAATCAGAATGAAAAAATAAAAGCAGCAGTATGGCATTAAAAAAGACATGAAAGAGAATTTTAAAAAATTTAAATTTAAATTTAAAAAAGTTACTTGAGTTGCATTGTGGGTAATGTAGGCACCAGGTTTTGACAAGGAAGAATACAAAAAAAAAACCCTGTCCATTCCATGATTCCAACAATAGAACTGCAGTGTTAAATCGGTGGAGCACTCTTTAAGACATAAAAAATGTCTTGCTATATCTTGCTACATAAAAAAATCCTCTTAACTCAATGCATATAGCAGCCATTTATTATACAACAAGGCTCTCTAGATCATAAGGAAAGCAGCAACGCAACTGTGTGTGCAAACCAAGCCATGAAAAATGTGTAAGAATAAGATATTTAAAAGATTATCTCGTCAACATGAAGTTGGACATCATGATCATGAATACGGACGGTGCTGAGTGAAGGCGTTAAAGCCGTTCCCGCCTGCTGAGTTTACATACAGAGGCAGATGTGTTCTGTATGTAGGTCAGGAGGAGAGCACAGTGTTGGCAAACACAAACAACACACCGCACCATGGCTTCTCCCTCACCTGTGAATTGTGAGGAGTTTGACCTTTTTCCAGATGCATATACCACCTGAGAGAGGAGAGGAAATATTTAAAGCTGCTAACAGGGGAGCTTACGTTGTAACCATACTAGCAAGTAGATGTATAAGGCTTCCAGCAGTAAAATGTAAGATAAAGACAAAGCTTCTTGTGGCTACCATCGTTTTGTCTGCTTTTTCTGCAGCTCGTGCTTGTGGAGTGATTCGGATCAGACCACAGAATGTTTTGGTCAGATTTTGCCGTGAACTCCCAACTAAGTTATAGGTCTATCTATTTTTCTTTTGATATCAAGATTCCTCCTCTTTTTTGGCACAAAAACCTGCCTCTTATGTAATTTCCGTGTCACAAAATCTTCACTCCTTTGGTTTGGCCGTGACTCATCAGTTTGAAGGTGTTGATGCATAAATGCATGGGAGGCATACGGCTCCTAAATGTTTAATGTTATGATCACAATTATTTAAACTCCTGTGTGTCAGCCCAGGATCATAAACCGTATATTTAATTAGTGGAAAGAGCTGCATTCTTTCTAATTGCCAGCAGGGGGCGACTCCACTTGGTTGCAAAAAGAAGTCAGATTGAATGCAAATTTATGAGAAAATGACCCTTCTTCTCACTTGATTTTTAACCTCAGTAAACAGTTTCCTAATGAGTTTTTGGACTCAATTGTTAGTTAATTGTTAGTTGTTAAATTATGGTCCCTTTTAGAGTAAAATATGGTCCCTTTTAGAGTAAAATAGACGATAAAGCAGCATTAAGGCAGGGCTTCCGTGGGCCCCCAGTGCAACACACAGGGCTCACAAAACTCAGATCAAACTGTCAAACTAGACAGTGCTGATCAAATATGGATCAAGAGTCTGTTACTACATTGCCTATTTCTTGTCCAACTTTTTTTCAGAAACATTTTCATAAAGCTATTGTTTCGTTGTCATATGAGAAAGATTGCAATCAGGCTCATCAGATGAGACAAAACCAAGCACCACCTCTGCATCTATCCCCATACCCAATGGCATTTCACAAACAAATGAGTGATGTCATGGTTGTTTCACACTTGACCAGGACAAGGCAAATGTTTGCTTATCGTGATATAAATTAAACAATTCGACTCTTTCCCCGGCTGTGTTGAATGTTGAATGTATCCGTGGGTAGAGACTGCACAGCATGGTCCTGGATATTGATGAGGTCTCTTTTTGATCCCTTTTCAAGGCTATGCATGGCTATTTCCACTCACACTTTGTCTTTCTAGTTTGGAAGAGATTCCCCTGGACACCATGAATTAGTAATGACAGAGCTCCAAGTTGCACAGAGAAAAGTGCAAGCTGAAAGGGAGGCATGTCAATTTGGACCCACCCATTGCTCTACAAACAGCAACTCTAACTCAGGAAAAAGTCACAAGATCGATGAAACCAAATCAGATTCTCAAACTAAATCTGCAAATCCATTTGACCCTGGGTACCATACCAATGTGGGAAGGTTACTAGTTTTGCAGGACCAGTTGATGCCATTTGATGAAAAGTAAATGGATCAATGGTGTGTCGATGGTGTAGACACACAGAATCCAGCAAGGACTCATCTGAATGCACCGGACCACTACAAGTTCTGGCTGGGCTTGATTTTGCCTTGTTCATTTTCAACATGGTGGCTTGGTCACAAACTTTCTCATTTTACAGCTACACAGTACACGTTTATAAATCAATGCATTGCTTGTTTCTTGCCTCAAATATTTCTATTTGATAAGCACTAACTAGTTTGACAGTTTGATCTGAGTTTTGAAAGAGTGGTGCGTTGCACTGGACTGACTCATTTGCATAAAGTTGGGGGCGAGTTGTGATTATGCAAATTAACGCACAATGACTGGGCTGTCAACTTGCCGAACCATAGCCATCATGCGCCATGTGGTCAGAATCTCATGTTCTCCAAAGAAAATGAAAATGACCCGTCGACTTGACATCTGTCAACAGGTCCAGTTCATCTGCACCATCACAATTCAGCCTGAGGGGGACGATGGTGATGATAGTTTATAAACTATCATCACCATCATTACAGCCATTAGGATTCATCCACTGGGAGCCATGGATGTCAGTTTTAAACTTTGTGCCAGTCTGTGTAGAAGATATTGAGATATTTAACATGATAAGTGATAGCCTTGCCTTTCGGGTGGTGTTAAAATAAAACAACAAGAGGTCATTAGGATTCATTAGGATTCATCCACTGAGGACCATGACCATCTGCCTTACATTTCATTGCAATCCATCCAGTAGTAGTGTCGATATCATTATGTCACTGTCACTGGAGGCAAAACAAAGGAAAAACTGGAGGCAAACACCACAAAGTAGTAAACTACATAACCTAAAGTGTCATCTTGATGTTTTGTTGGGTGCCAGAATCGGAGGAGTAAAGGTTCCGAATAAAATTCTTATCGCATACCAGCTGCCCCTGCTGGTCAAAAAAAAGAAAAAGGGGAAAAAAAAGACAACTACAGTTAAACACGGTAAGACAAAAGGATGAACTGAAGTTATGGATAACATAATTTGTCTAAAGGCTTTGTGATGCCCATCTATTCAGAAATTAGGGAATGAGAAAGAGTACTGATTGCTGTTTAACACTAATGCTTTTAGCACATTAGCTAACTTCTTTAGCTAGTCGTATGGCCTGAGAAGAAAACTGCTGAAGTTTTGGATTGCATGAGTGCAATTGTAGAAACATCATCCATCCATTGAGTGAGCCAGTGCAGATTGGCCAGTCTGGTCCCTTTGGTTAATGTGAACTTTTTCAAGTCCGTCAGTTTGGGAGAGTTAGTGACCGTAGGGGAGCTTGTATTTTCTTCAGCCATTGTTAAAACACAAACCAACAAACCTTGCTAGCTTGTGTTAAGCTCCGCCCATAAAATTTGTCAGAATGTTTCCTAACAGAAAATGGGTCCATAGCGTTTGAGATATTTCAGTCTAAACCACAGTGGTGCTGGCAAATCAGTGCAACATGTTCAGTTTAGCAGTACAAATATAAATACAATCAGTGTGCTGCATGTTGCAAGAAGAAAAGTGTCTGATAATTTACCATCAAACTTAAGAACTTGCAGGAGAGAGATTGGTACTTGCAGTTTGGCCATGTGACTAGCCCACACTACTTCCTAAATTTGGCACTGAAGACGCACACACATGCTTTTTTTTTAATGCATGGACACATTGAAAGTTTGAGTGAAAGTGTAGGTGGTGCTACTGAAAAAAGGATGTTGAGGAACTTTAAGTTACCTCAGGGCTTTGTGCACACAAATCGGTCAAAGTTGAAGTCCAGTCCTGTATGCTATATGGAAATGCCCTTTATTGAACTGGTAGTAAAGGAAACATTTATTCAGAAGTTATAAATAATGTAATCTCAGACAAATTAGAGAATAAAGAGAACGATAAAATGGATGTTAAAGGTTTGCATTACCCTATGTGCACATTGCTCTCCTCAGACCTCATACAATAATGCCTCTGGACATCACAGCTGCCTATTAGTTTTTAATAAGCACCTTGCTATCCACGGTGGGCCATTAGTAGCCCAACAATAATAACAGCAGGTTCCAAAGAGTCCATCCACCAGCCCGAGCCGAAGAGGAAGACAGAGATGGAAGAGAGTGTGGAAATTTCATTCAGAGCTGAGATGCAGTGAGGAGTGAACAGAACAGAGAGCGCGTTTCCCTGAAGCATGACTACTTTGAACAAAAACCTAAATTTAGAGAGCGACTGTGCAGCCCCGATAAACACAGAAAGAAAACATTGACGGCTTTTGCAACAATGGAATGAAGAAAGGATCATTACAGCATGTCGGGAATAGAGAAAGGAGCAGATATCCGTGCGACAGAGAACAAAATCTCTCAAGTTCCCTCCTAACTGTCTCAGGTTGAGTGCATCGAGCAGTGACGGGCCCCGAAGCAGCCGTGGATCTGAATCTACTTGACCTCAGCAGAGACCTCCTGTCAGGGAGGCCACTGTGGTTGAAATAGCCACGGAGCTGCCGCTGTGCCGAGTATGGGCTGATTCCAACAATCGCTCCGACACCTCCTGGCTGCGTGACCCCTCAGCTGTGAAGGGCCCTTCCTGCTCTCTGATTATCCTTTCCATATATTGCTTTCCGACTTATGGGAGACGACTTTGCCCATGAGTCTCACGCTGTCTCATTGCTTAATCATACATACATTTTTTATGATAACCTCTACACACGGATAAAACCTGAAGGTCTCATGATCTATTAAAGTTCTGTGATAGTGCAAAGTTATATTAAATGCCTCAAAGCTCATTCTGACTGTGATCAGGAGAATAAAATCGCTCATTTTAAGTATTAAGGACAAGTGTGTGGGACTTAGTGATATCTATGATTGATTTGTGCTCACTGTAGATATAAAGGTCTCAATCTAAGGTAAAGAAAACACAAAGATTCTTATTATTAAATGATTGTGCACTAATGAAAACATACTAAATTTCACACGCTTCACCTTTAAATACATTCAAATGTATTGTAATTTGTTCTTTATTGCACAGTTTTCTGTATGTGGCTCAAAGCGGGAGAAAACTCAAGATATAACTGTTGTAGATTTTGTGACACTTCTGGTAACAGCAAGTTAAGTTTAATCATCTCTGAGAAGCTACAAGTACAACAGAAGAACTGGTTTATCTGCGTACGGTGCAAACAAACAAACTCACATTGTTTCAAGCACGAAGTTAGTCAGAAAAATAAGCAGTTTTCCACAAAACAGCAAGACACAGTACAAGTCATTTAACATTTAACAGTTCACTGTTGCTGCGCCCTTCTGTCCCTTGCAAAATTACAAATGACGACAAATCTTGTTTGTTCTGGCTCCCACTCTGGTTCTGGAATATATGGCATACCTTGTGGCATTTGTTACCTTGAAAGCCAGACGTCTGATTTCACTGAGGTGGAAATCACCTGCACCCCCTCTCACTCCTCATGGATCAAGGACATTTTTTTCTTTGTTAAACTGAAAAAAAATATGTGTACTGCAAATGGTTCACTTGCCAAATACAAGAAAATTGGAGATGTTTTTTTTGCACATGTTGAGAAGATGGTGTCTGCTGTTTTCCCGGAGTAACATGTCTAATTAAATGTTTCTAATTATGTTCATGTACTCACGGTCAGTTTGAAATGTTAGCTACTTCTTTTCTATTATGTGAATGTTATATTTGACTTTATTTGGTGACCAACATGTAAAACATATTGTTACCTTCTTTGGCGGGAATGGCGGACCCCGCCACTACCAATAAAACTGTAGAGAGATACATACTAAATGTAAATACATTGATTGGCAAAGTCACTGACAGTTTGAAAAGAAGATCAGTGCCACTGTCATGTCTGTGTGGTTAATATAAGGTTACAGATGGTGGCCAGTTAGCTCAGCTTAGCAGGGGAAAAGCTAGTCTGGCTCTGTCCAAAAAAAAAACAACAACAAAAGGTCACCAATTAGCATGTTAGTTATTATTTGTTTGATCCGCGAAATCAAAGTGTAAAATTGACAAGTTTACACCCACTGGTAATATTATAACTTTTGGTGCTGGAGGGCAGATTTTGTTTTGTTTGGACAGAGCCAGGCTAGCTGTTTCCCTCTGTTTCCACTGAGCAGACATGAGAGAGGTATCAATCTTTTCATCTCATTCTCGGTTAAGTCAAAGGCAAATTTCTCAGAATGTCAAAATATTCCTTTAATGAGCTTTCTGTAAATCTCTTTTTGTGATATGTGTGGGCTCTAATCCATCCGCTCTCATCTTCTCTGCCTCATTGTTTACAAAAAAATCTCCCCGTGTTCCTTATTCCTCGTGCCCGTGACTCTTTATAACCTCCCTTTTCTCTCTTTGTTTCACTCCGATCATCCCTCTGCCTTTTCTATTCTGGATGGGAGGCTAAATTAGTGTGTAATTATAGTCGGCGGCTCTTGGCTGTGTAGCTCTAATGGAACAGAGCCTCTCCATATACCTCGGTAATAGTCTGACAGAATCCAAATGAGCGGGGCTC
>JAJHUR010113825.1:0-14975 GCA_027495735.1 Lutjanus campechanus | reverse complement strand
AAATAATTCACAACATCATATTACAGTTTTTATTCGTACAAGAGCAGTAGATCAGAGAAATAAAAAGTTATTTTCTGGTGGCTGCTTGTGTGGGTGTAACCTGGTTGCTAGATTTTTATAGTGTCTTGAACTCATAGGCTGTGCACTGTTATTGGTTGGGGGCCACACACCCACTGCCCAAACAGTGATGCCCAGAAATGTCCCGAACATAGCAAAGTAAGAAAATGCAGGCAGACGGCAGGGTGTCTGTGGATACAGCCACCACCGCACATTTCTCGTGGACCACAAGTGATGAGGGATTCTTTTTGTATGAGTCTACACATTATTTTTTAGGGACATCCTGCATCTTATACCTTTTAAAACAAAGAAAATATTGCCTGGGGAGGAAAAGTCACTTTTTAGACTTGGAAACTATAGGGACTAGTTTCCAAGTCTAAAAAGTGACTTTTCCTCCCCTAAACAGCTCTTTAGAAAGTGGGCATGTGGATGAACACATTAGTAAAACAGTCCATATGCATGGATTAATTAATTTTTAGGGGGAGCTAATTGTTTATTTTAATATCACTTTGTCTTGTTAATATTCCACACACAGACAAATTTTCATTAAGTCAAGCAAAACAAACGAGAAAACTGAATTCTGCATGTACAATTGTACAGTGTATGGCTGGTTATGAGGGCTATTTTGTAACTGCTATTACATGATACTGCGAGGATACAGAGCAGTCGACGACAAATATAGTGGCAAATCATTTGTGCATGAATAATTAAAAATAACTGTATTTTGTATAATTTAAAGTCAGTTCTGACTGGCTGATTGCTATTCTGCTGTTTGCGGTGCAGCCTTGGCAGTTGTAGAAATGTCTTAACCATGCAGTCAGTTTGCAGATGTGCGTGCTCGGTTTAGCTATCAGTGTGTACACATTTCCACATCAATACTGTCTTTTTTTTCCTTTACAATGTGACCCTCAAAAGGTACGCTGGCTGGTCACCTGATGTTACCCCTTATACAGGCAAAAGAGTAATGCTTGGTGTGCTCAGGGTTAGGGTTAGGTCGTTGTACCAGACAGTTTTATCAGCAGGCACATACCAGTTCCTCTTACATTTATCTATGATGGTCTGAGTCCTACATAGCAAAACTCTTAGTGAGTTGTTTTCTGTTCTTCTTCATTGGACGCCTTTGAGATCGGCACCTCTATATTGCCCAGTCTTGGCAATGCTTTAACCTCCTCCTGCACACTATCATGCCTTTTTCAAAATAAGATCGTGCTTCAAGCTGACTCTCACGAAAAACAAGTATGGTAAAGGAGCTCTCCTGAGACACGTATCACAAGTGCAAATTGTAAGCACACTATTATCAGTGAACTATTACCTTTTAAATGGATTTAAATAAAATGGACAGAAACATCACAACTACTTTCTATGCTCTAACTGTTGTCAGGTTGCTTGTAAGTTTGTTCACTGTTGGAAATAAAAACAGACACCTTGCTTAAATAAGTTACAGCAGCCATGGTTTTCCATTTCCACATTCAGCTCCTGGTTCTGCTCTGTTTAGCCCCGTTACTGCTACCTGCTGAACTTAGTCCTTTCATTCAGATGTGATTCCTTTCAGTTTGACTTTTTCAGTAAGCACTTTAACAAATCAAATCAGATTTTATAGGCTATGCAGCATAAGCCATACACTAAACCTGATAACTGCAGTATCATCTGGTCGCAATCTGAGTAGGAGACACTTTGGATGAACTGTATCTTCTTTGCTTCGCTACATTTTAGGACATAACAACCTGTCCTCATCATTGTGAGCTCTAATTCATGCGTTCATCTTCTCCTCTTGTAGCCTTAAGCCCCAACCCACTATCCACCTCCTCCACTAACTCTTCCTCTAATCTCCCCAGCTGTGTCCTATCCCCATGTGCTGGATCCATTGGCTGTGCTTTGAGGTTGTTGCTTTGGCCTTTGGCCAGTTGGTGTAAGGCCTTAGTCACTAACAAGCGGACTAGTTCACTGATAAAATAAAACACAAATGAATTAAAATTAATATACTAAATGCAAAGTGTTTTTTTTGAGGGGGGTTTATTATAGTCTGGTATAATAATAATAATAATAATAATAATGATAATAATAATAATAACTTAGATTTATATAGCGCCTTTCAAGACACCCAAGGACGCTTTACAAAACAGAGGCAAAGCAAATGAAAACGACAGACAAGAGAACAAACAACACAGTGGTATATGTCAATAATTAACAACAACATTGACTTAGATGCATTTTTATTTTTTTGTGCAGGGTCAGATTTATAAATTACTCTCGCTAAGCTCCCTCGTACACATTTTTGTGTATATTTGTATAAATAAAAATATAATAAGAATGCATCTTTCAAATTTGATTTTCTTTTTTCCTTATTTCCAACTCCAGTCTTACTCATAAAATAATTTTCATCATCATTTTCAGGATTTTAACCCTAAATGCCAGTCTGTTTACAAGATGCTACTGTTTTTTATTTTATTTTTATTCTATTTTAACTGGCGCAACTTTTCTAGTCTTTACAGTACTGGTTTAGCTGATCAGGAAATAATCAACTATTCGTTGATTATGTCATTGAGCATGCCTTTAACCCTGTGGAGCTGAACTAAACATTGTTTTTCCAGAACTGATGGAAGCTGTGAGTGAGCTCTTTTCCTCATTCCTTCCACCTCTGCTGAGAGGTGCACATGACTAATAGCAACCAGGAAATGAAAGATAAACAAACCATAGCAAAATGTCTAAACTCTCGGAGCATTTCAACATGGCAAAGAAAAGGATTACCTGCAAGATTTGTAAGGTGGGTCCTAATCATCAATTTAATCAGTAGCAAAGTTTATTAAGTCTTTTTTGATAAAACACATTTTTGAATGAAGTATTAATCTTTATAGTCTCTATTGTTAATTAGCTCATGCCTAAAACAACCTCAATCTAAATTTAAAAGCAGATGGCTACTGTAAATAAGAGACATTGAGTAATTGTGCATTTTACAATTTTTTCGCAATTAGCTGATTAATTGTTTCAATAATCAATGACTAATCAACTATCAGAATAGTCATTAGTTGCAGCCCTAGTTCATACAAAAGTTCCTTGTCCTTCAGTTAACAGCACATGAGATGTATACAGGAGTGTTTATTGCCTCCAGACTGGACCCACATATGTTTCAGGGAGGTTGTTTATCATGATCACTGCCCTAATAAATCCATTCAGGATCAAAATTTTTTCCAAGATATAAATATACAGTATTTCAAGTTATGAGAGGAAATTTTAGTTATGAATAATTATTTTGTTTTTCCTAAACCAAAAAAAAGAAAGAAAAAAAAAGAAAGTTATACTAGCTGTTATGTGAGGCTATACTTATTTTAGCTTAAAGTTCACAATAACAATGCTAACAAGCTGATTTTAAATAGATATAGCCTAATGTTAACCATGGTCTCCAAGGCTGTGTGATATGACAATATTTATTGTATAATGATAGAAACACATGCATTGTTTCATATTATGCTAATTGTTTATTTTGTTGCATGGCAACGAAATCACACTCTTTACGGTAATGCTTTTCATTATGTAGGAAAACATTTTGCATGAATGCAGGCAGCAAATTTGTATGAAGGCAACACAAACATGGAGGAGAGTGAACGTGACACAGAACGGGATGATTCTTGAAGATTAGAAGGATCATGACAAGGAGCTCGTTCATAAGAGAGGACCCGCTGGATGTGGTTTAAATATGAAAAGTCTATAGTATGTAGAGTGTATAATTCAAAATGTATTTAAAAATAGGCCTTTCCATGTGGTCATTTTACATAAACTATTTATACATTGAAATGACAGGAAATGTGCTATATCAGGGGTATTCAACTAAAATTCAGAGAGGTCCAGTTAGAGAAAATTTCCTAAAGCAAAGGTCTGGAACATCATAATGTCTAACTTGCGTTATGAGTTAGTGTGATATATACTGAGGTAGCCAAGTAGTTGTATCAACGTGTGCATGTAATAAACACACACACTGTTTCACATTTTATGTGTTTTGCGTTTCACGTTGCCACTTTTGATGAGAGCGACAGTCTCTGAGCATATGAGACACTGGTTTTGTGCTCCCAGTGGGAAGAATGAACATGAATGAGTCTGTCCATTCCGGGTTAAAAGCTCTGTTTTCACTGTCCACTTTTCTCTTCTTAGAGAGTGCCATGTGTACTTATTTTTCTCTGCTGTCTCTTCCTCTGTGTTTCTCAACCTGTCTCCCACTCACTTGTCTCTTCCTCTGTGTTTCTCCCTGTCTCCGGCTCACTCGCCTCTCCTTCTTCTCTCCTTGTATCGCTTTCTTTCTTTTTCTATATTTCTATCTTTCTGTATTTCTCTTTCTGGTTTGTCACTTGCCTCTTACCTCGCTCATCTGACTGTATTCGGAGTTGCAATGTTAATCATCTGGAATGCAGAGATTTGATTGGCTGGGTAGCATCGCGTGGGGTGGCTTAACTCATATGCAAATGGTCTGTGCGTTTCCTGATCACCTAAACCAGTACCGTAAAGACTAGAAAAGTTGCGCCAGTTAAAATAGAAGCGTCCCGTCAAAATTTAAAATCCCTCAATAATTTGCTGGTTATAGGTCCGGGTCCACATAGGATGGCGTCTGGGTCCAGACCCAGACCACGGTCCGCCTGTTAATGACTAAGGTGCTATATCATGATGCGTGTCGTTACCTGAATATGAAATTACTTACGTCAAGATATGAGATTTTGGTCATATCACGCAGCACTAATGGTCATCATCTAATTTTACATGCGCTAATAACCACAAAGCAGAGAGTGTAAACCAAATGATCAAAAAAATAACCATTCTGACCTGATGATGGTGCTAGTGGAAAGGTAAAGGGTTCATAAAAGTCAGTGGGATTCATCCTCTCGAGATCATGAATGTCTGTACAAAAAGTTATAATAATACTAGTTGTTTTTTTTAAATAATACATTTATTTTTCTCTGGAGTGGTGGAACAACAGACAGATCTATATTGCTATTCATCTTGCCATGCCACTAGCTAAAAATCTATAAAAACACTATTAGATTGACCCATTAATTAATTAGTTAATTAATTCATTAAAGTTAATTAATTAATTAATCAACCAGTTTGAACCTAAGGCTATTCCACTACCCAGCCTACTCCTGGCTTATCTTGCAGGAAAATAAAATGGATGAAATAGCCTAGGACTGTTGTGCATACACCTTTACAGAGACCTGCTCCACCACAACAGTCCAGACTAAACGATTTCACTTTTCTCTTGTGTCACTCCATGGTGGGTCTTCATACTCTTAGTCTTGATTTTTGTACTTGCACTACGTGTTCACAGCATCCTTAAAGGGATAGTTCTTATTATTTGAAGTGGCATCGTGTGAGTTACTTGTCCACAGTCAGTGTGTTACCCACAATAGATGTACACACCCCCAGTTAGGTCATCAGCAGGAGTACAGGCGCAGAAGCTAAGCAATGAGCTGCTGTGGATGGGGTCAGCACCAAAAGGTAGATGGCTAACTGCTGTTGGCTAACTAACCATTTAAAACACAAAAATCACACAATAACCCAAACAAACTAACTTTGGTTGGTTTGGAGAGAGCGATATTTGGCTGACATAACAGGGAAGGATTCCCTTCAGAAAAGGCTGTCCAACGGCAAAGTTTTTTTGGTGGCTAAAATACCTTTTGTTGCAACAGTTCATTGCCTTTATTCCCCTCTGATTCTCCAAACCAGGGGCGTGCCGACTGGCATCTACTGTAGCTAATAAAATGACTATCGATAAGTACCTCATACAACCCCACATCAAATAATCTGAACTATCCCTTTAATTTAATAATAACAACATATTTCTTTACAATTTCATTCATTCTCTCAAACGGATTACTTATGTTTCCTAGTAGCTTAACCTTTTTCATGATAGCTACAGTATATTGAACACTTTCAGTTTAGTTCTTTCTCTTTTAAAAGACCTTGGCTGCCTGTGTCTTTCTGCACCTGTGACCTTTCTTTGTCCCTGACTCGATGTCAACAAAGCATGTATACACTTGTCATTGTACTGTTAATATTTTTTGTTTAAGCAGTGACACAATCAAGGGCTGAGTGATAAGAATAACCCAGTTCACTGGCCTACATACCTGGCCCTATATGACACAACCTCTGCTTAATCCCCTTGGTTTTTGTCCAACCTTAAAATTGATCCGTGGCAATGTGACTGCTACTTACAAGGTCTCTACCTTGTTCATGTTTTACAGCATGACATGTATTAACCTGTGCATTGTATTGTGTGTGCTCTCTTGTTAGCAGCCAGTGACGGCCTGTCTGTTGAGTGCCGCCTTCTTCGGCGCCCTGGGCTCATCTTTCATTTATGGCTACAACCTCTCTGTGGTCAACGCCCCTGCTTCAGTGAGTCACACTGTTAAATTGTCTTGTAGAACTGCTTGTGGAGAATCACCATTGATTTCTTTCCCTTTGTTAGCACTACTAGAAATCAATAAACATTCTTTCAGACAGCGCTTCAGAAGCATGTTACAGAGTTGGCTTTAATGTAGAGATGTTACAGAGTTGGCTTTAATGTAGAGATTTAGTGCACACGTACTGAGCTTTCTCTGATTTGAAGCGATTATCCAAAATGCACATGTTCACAAGTTTAGGGGAGACTAGAGGGAGTTTGAACATTTTTTCCATTTTGCTTCATAACTGAGAGACTTCTTGAAATACACTTGTATTTCATCATCATCTAAACTTTAGACAGCAGAAGAAATATATTGTTCCAGGGTTCTACATTGTTTTTTCTTCACTTGCCCAGTCAGGCAACTGGGTCTGAAATCTACCTGCCTGAAGTCAATTTTTACTTGCCCCTGTACAAATAGGTATTTGTTGTTATTTAATAACTGTCTCTTATACACATCTAGATGTGTATAAGAGACAGCTACTGTAGCTAATAAAATGACTATCGATAAGTACCTCATACAACCCCACATCAAATAACCTGAACTATCCCTTTAATTTAATAATAACAACATATTTCTTTACAATTTCATTCATTCTCTCAAACGGATTACTTATGTTTCCTAGTAGCTTAACCTTTTTCATGATAGCTACAGTATATTGAACACTTTCAGTTTAGTTCTTTCTCTTTTAAAAGACCTTGGCTGAGTGATAAGAATAACCCAGTTCACTGGCCTACATACCTGGCCCTATATGACACAACCTCTGCTTAATCCCCTTGGTTTTTGTCCAACCTTAAAATTGATCCGTGGCAATGTGACTGCTACTTACAAGGTCTCTACCTTGTTCATGTTTTACAGCATGACATGTATTAACCTGTGCATTGTATTGTGTGTGCTCTCTTGTTAGCAGCCAGTGACGGCCTGTCTGTTGAGTGCCGCCTTCTTCGGCGCCCTGGGCTCATCTTTCATTTATGGCTACAACCTCTCTGTGGTCAACGCCCCTGCTTCAGTGAGTCACACTGTTAAATTGTCTTGTAGAACTGCTTGTGGAGAATCACCATTGATTTCTTTCCCTTTGTTAGCACTACTAGAAATCAGTAAACATTCTTTCAGACAGCGCTTCAGAAGCATGTTACAGAGTTGGCTTTAATGTAGAGATTTAGTGCACACGTACTGAGCTTTCTCTGATTTGAAGCGATTATCCAAAATGCACATGTTCACAAGTTTAGGGGAGACTAGAGGGAGTTTGAACATTTTTTCCATTTTGCTTCATAACTGAGAGACTTCTTGAAATACACTTGTATTTCATCATCATCTAAACTTTAGGAAGCAGAAGAAATATATTGTTCCAGGGTTCTACATTGTTTTTTCTTCACTTGCCCAGTCAGGCAACTGGGTCTGAATTCTACCTGCCTGAAGTCAATTTTTACTTGCCCCTGTACAAATAGGTATTTGTTGTTATTTAATAACTGCCAGTAAAACTAAGTGTCATAAAAAACCCTAACATATTCATATTAATATTATAATGCACAAAGAAAAGCAGAAACTCTCCATATTTGAGCATTTTCTGCTGTTTTGCAAAAAAGTTTTAAATAGTTTATTAGCTTAATTCTTTTGTAACCCTTGTCTGACCAGGCAAGTGAGTTGCAAGTGGGCAAGCCTTATTGACCCACTGTAGCTCTGTATTCATTCAAAAAAATAACTACCATACCTCAAAATCAGTTTTGAAATGAAGAAAGAATCCTACTGAGCATGTGCAGAGCAAGTGTTGCAACTCCAGCTCATTCCTGGTTTGAGGAACTGAGTTTGTTAAAATTGCGTCCTGTTGCAATTGCCCCCGTCTCCCCTATAAACACTTTAATTGCTATATTAAACCACATTATAAGGCGTATTCAGTGCTGTAGAGTTATTATTTGTCATTTAATTACTGGACACTAGATGACACTCATTCAATGATATTCATGTTACTTATGACTTACCAGGGTCATCATTTGTTCTATACCTTCAAAGCATACAGTGCTGTTTGAAATGAACCACTGAAAACACATCACCTGCATTTATTTTGAATTCACAAGGACAAACAAATGTCAAAAATGTATTCATTATTTTCTCCATCTTTTAAAAATCTGTTCATTGAACAGGCCCGGGCCAAAGACTTGGACGACATGTTGAGGAATAGACACATAAAGCATATTAGAATGACAACAGTGACATATTTTCAAATTAGTCTAATTTCCAGACTGTTTAATAGACTCCATGTCAGATGCCTGATCAAAAAAAAAATACAGCACCTCAAATTCAAAAGGAGCTGTGATGCATGTTAATTTAATAACTAATCACTGTGTCTGCTGACTGAAATGAATTACAGGCAGTCTTTAATGTTAGTTTTAGCCATTTCTGACTCATACGTGGGTGATAAAGTGAACAGAAAGTAAAAAACGACAGAAAGCATTGTTGGATGATGCATGGTGTAAAGTTAACAGCAGCGGCGCAGACATCACTTTTAACACTAGAAGAAACTTTTAGAAAATCTTTTGAAAGTGACTTCCACTAATAGAAACCTGTTCCACATGTTAAAGGTGTAGTTAGCGATGTGGGAGAAAACGAGTAGAGAGGTTGTTGATATTTGAAAGGTAAACGAATACAGACCCACCCCTCCCTTCATACTCTACCCCGGGCTCTACCCCCGACGTTCATGGACGCGCATTGTCATGGAAACGACCGTAGAAACTAAAGCAGCTGTAAAGCAGCTGAAATAGCCGAGTTGTGAGTTAGCACACTGCTAAGCTGCAAAGCTAAGGTTAGATGACCCGTCAGACAACTGTACCCACAACTTGACTGCTATTATAAATAGATAACATCACAACAACAGTACATTTTGGCAGATTAGACGATATGATGAATGCCTGACGGCTGTTACGTTACTGTTATGCTCACCTGTCCAGCAGAAAGACGGCGACCTCCGCCGTACGTTTTTAATCCGTTTTATTCCATGTTTTTTTTTATTTTAATTAATGCTCCTCCAACCGTTTTCTCTTGGGCTGCACCTGATATACCGTGTCTCTCTCTTACTCCAACTGCGCACACTACGCGACCTACTCCTCCCCCTCCCCCCTGTGTCTGATCTGTGCACGAGTATGAACCGGCCCCCCAGGCGAGGGGGTGGACTCATGTTTTGGTGTCTCGGCCGAGACACATATTTACCTGCTGAAATTCAGAGCCTAGGCTGTGTATTGAAACCGGGTTTTTTTTCCAGCATGCTCTCAGAGGTGACGGCTTGTGGATAGTGAGGAGAAATACAGTGATTTTGACTAAATGTGCGTAGGATAGATCGCTAACTATGCCTTTAATACTCTCAATATATTGTGCTTTGGGTGCTGACACAAAGTAGACAGGGCGATGCTGCTGCTGCAGCTGCATGAGGAGGACAGATCGCGACGTCCAGTTTGGCGAGCTGTAGATAGCCAAACTGTTGCATCTCTGTCTAAAATGCGACCACACTTTGGATGATCGTTGTGAGGCTTGCTCTCTGCAGCTTGTTCTCCGAGTGAATCCATGCTCTGACTGGGCGTAGCATTTCAATTGCAATGTGTCAATGCACGGCATGCAAATTGACATATTTTCGTGATCAATGACGTTGATTACGTCAACGAATCGTCCCAGCTCTAAAAAACATACTGAACCAGAGGGTCTTGTCAGTTAGATCATCGTCAGTTAGAAATAGCTGGCTCATATTCTATAATTGAATATGCTGTAACACTTTTGTTCAATATTGTGTTTTAATGTAAACTCTTGCTGCACAACAAATTTCCCTGAGGGGACAATAAAGAAACCTAACCTAACTTAACAAAAAAAGATATCTCAAATGCTGCATCATCACTTCAAAAAGTTCAATTTATTACAAACACAGTCAATTCATTCCATTTTTATGTGATCCAATCTTTAGTCTCAGGATGGAGAAGAGGGAAATGCAACTGAAGCGAATATGTGTTTACCTGGTGGACCCTGTTTGTACGGAGCCTCTTGTTGGATAAAGAAAAAAAACTTGAGTGGGATAACAATTATGTGTATTTAGCACTGGTTGGGCTAGACTAGACATTTTCATGATCCGTAAATCCTTTTTGATTGGTGAAACTGAAATTGCAGTATTCAATAGCTTTTATCTGCCGGTCCACTTGAGCAGTGCCACTTTTGGATGAGAAACATTATTTTCCGAGGTCATACTTTGCAATCTGGCCTTCTGTTTGTTCAGAGGTAATTAGATGCCCCACAGGTCATTTAATTAGTATTCAAACTTGATAGCCCTCAGCTCTGCAGTTGCCAAAGTACAGGCAATGCAGAAAGGCAGAAAATGTATTTCAGCTTTCACTAAAAAAGAACCTCAATTATATTACTGCTGTCTGAAGCTCTGATTGATAGAATAACTCTGAGTGTAAACACTGAGACGTTTCGCCTATTGTCCAAGAAGCCTCATCAGTTCATGCCTGTCAGACTAGTCTGAGCTTGTTTTGTTTTGTTTTGTTTTGTTTTGTTTTGTTGCTAGTCAGACTTGTTAAACATGAACTGATGAAGCATCCTGCATGAGAGGTGAAACATCTTCAAAAGACATTTAAAACAAGTCCAGTTGCTTTCGATTTGATCTTTGCTGAGATTACAATAACCTGGACGAATGAGAACATTCACAGACATGAGTGTAAACAAAAACAGTCATGCAGTAATCTAAAAAAGAGGAATGGTACCATAAATATTATGATATGATGTGTGTAGGGTAAGTTTTTTTCCCCTTACATTTACAGTGGGCTCTTCATGATTTATCATATTTTTATTGTTGGTATTTAAGTCACACTGTGGTAACAATGTAATGGCATGAACGGGGTCAAGAATTATCACCTGAATCTCTTTATAAAGCTTTACAGCAAGTTTCAGCTCATTATTTATCTATCTAGACCACAACTTTACCGTTTTGGTTCATTCTCACTGCTGTCACAGTGTTGTTTTTAGCCTCAACAGAAAAGTGGGGGTGGACCTTTTGGCAGCTAAAGAGGTAGACATAAGCAAGGGTGAAGCTAAATCCAATTTTTAATCCCAAAAGTTTGAAACATAACCTCTCAGCTACGCTCCTGTCAGTGAAGGAGTCCACGTCAGAGCCTCAGTCCTCTCCACACTTGTATTTTCTTAGTGATAAAATATTACCTTCCCTCACTGAGGCTATTGGTAACTTCGGGCTAAAGACATGCTGGATTCTGTCATATTACTCAGTTGTTACTTTTGTTTCTGTGGCAATGTGCGTTTACAAATTTGAGGGATGGAGCCTCTGAAGGAGCACTGAAGGGAAGGGTGTTTTTTTTTTTTTTGGCTGTTGTGTTCAAATAGAAATGGTCTGTCTTCAAAATGACTCCCCCCACCTTTAAGTTCTAACAATTCCAGTGCCACATTTATTATGTAAAACATTATAATAAGAAAAAACAAAACAAAGCAAGAAACAAAACAGAAAGTAGCAGAATAATAAAACAATAAGGCTCTCGCTCTAAATGGCTGCTCTTGTCCACCTGAACTTTGGAGAAATGATACATGAAACATACATTATAGATTATAGAATAAATGCTAATGTTCCTCCAGCATGTATAAACATGCAAGTTCACCATATCGCCCACGACTGGATAAAAACGTTTCTATAACATTAGATATTTATTCAGCTAAACTCTTTCATCAGGACTGTGTGGATGTGGTTTGGTAACATTTTATTGACAGTGGCCTGGTATTTTAAACAAACCAGCTCTCAGTTGTCACCTTCCTTTGATTCAAATGTTGCGTAATTCCAGTTTCTGCACAGAGGTGATTGACATCACCTTTTTCCAACCAAGCCCTGTGTACTTCAGATTAATGAGAAAAGCACGGACAAAAACAAAAAAATCTCTCATGTGAAATAACCACAGCTGTTCTAACTTTGCTAATAACAAGATGCTTATCAAAAAACCTTTAAGTTTGGCATCTTGCCACTTCAGCATTCTCACAGTGAAATAAAAGCATGAAAGGTTCCTGGGATGATTCAACCTTGGGTTATTTCTACATGATATGTGTCTGAGACCAGCATAAGACTTTCAAACCTAATTTGACATACTAGAATGAAAATCAAAGTGGGCAGGTCACAGAGTCGAACACAGATAGGGCTCTAAAAGCCTCTAAACATTCAAAGGTGTTATTAAATGAGTTTAAAACATTACTTACTTTCTTACACTGTACTGGGATTCCTCGAACATATGTGAAACTATTGATTTGCTGTACCACATTGTACGTGCTGTGTGTTTCCACAATAACACCTACTGTATGGAAAGAGAATTTTGTGAAAAGTAGCCGCCTTTGACGTACAACCTGCTATGATGCCAGCTGCTTTTATGTGCTGTATTACACAGTGATGCAAAGGTTTCCAAAGTAAAATCCCTTAGCATTCCTTCACTGCAGCTGTTAAAGAACAATACTGTCACAGAACAGTGGGGTTCTTCTTTTAATTAGATCTTGTGTGTACGAGTTGAGCAAACCAGACGTCACAATGCTCGCCATGGTGAGGTGAACTGTGAGTGAGCAGTGGGAGGATGAAAAGGAAAGCGGGGAACCCTGGCAGCTCTGGCCTGTCAGTCTAATTGATGATTGTGTGCTCTCCAGGATCAGTTCAGGTTTGCTGTAATGCTGTGATATACATTATTTACTATGCAGAAGAGTATGGAACTATACATTTTCTCATACTTGTAATTCCCATTATCTACCACTTGCCCTTGACCCATCACCAGCTGTAGGTGAATGACAAATGACAAATACAGGTTCACTATTAAAATTCTGCCCCTGGTCAGAGTCCCAATCTAATATGTACCGACTGTCAAACCAAGTCCCGAGGGACCAGTGCCCCTTTTCCTTTGGCCCTGGCTTTCTTGACATTTTATTATTTCTGAAAGGGGCCAATAATGGGCTCTTGTTTCTGCAAGATACACCCATTCCTACTCTGTAGAGCCTGGTGAAGCAGTTCGCAAGTGGTTTAGAGCATTATATTGTATAAACACTACATGAGCAGTGTCCCAGATATACCCTAAAATTCTGAATGACAACATCCTTATGGGCAGTTAAAGTTCAATGAAGCTGTACATTTGCAAACTGGTTGGTTATTAATGGCTTAATAAGTAAAGATCCAACCTCTGCATTTTCTCTTGACAGTGAGTCTTAACTTTTCACAGGAGGCTTGGGCTTTATTAGACACTAAAACATGCTGGTTGCATTTGTGCTTAAAGGGCTGACTTAGCCTAACAATCCCTCAAAACCTGGGCCTAGTTTCTAGGGGTGTGCCACGACAAAAAGCTGTTCTTATTACATAAAGTGTAATACATAAAGTGCCTTTAGAAGTAAGACTTCTTTGAAAATCCTCTAACTTATACAGTACTGTTCTATATACATACATTAGATCATGATACACTGCATAGTATAATACAGAACTGCGCTCTGTAGTCTGGCTCAATGTCTCGCCTACAGCACTATCTTCTTGGTTAGAAGTTACGGGTAATCAATCAGCACACACACACTGTGTCACAGACAGGGTGAGACAGAGCTGCACCGGTGATCAGGGAGGAGATGTGTAGAAGTTAAGACAGCTGATATCACCAAAGTTTCAATAATTATCACAGTCTTAGGATCTGTTTCTTTGACGACAGCATGGTTAGATCAGTGAAACAGTCATGGTCTGGATTTCACTCAAGATGATTTTAAATCAGTCGCTGTTCGCAGAGATGCGCTGCACACAGCACATCTGTCCTGTCTTTTCACTGCAACTCTGCATTGAGATTTCGGGTATTATAACTTATACAAAAGTAACAGTGACAGTAAAACTATGATGCTCACCCGTAGTCCGCGGATTACATGCATGCCGAACCGTGGAAGGTGATCCGTACGGGACACGGATCAACTGCGATCCGTTGCACCCCTAATTTCAACCCTGAAGAGTGAACCTCGGGCTCAGTGACAGTAGCCAGCGTGTTAGCTGCCACCGCGTTGGCTAACAGTCTGTTATGAGTCCATCCCTTAAAACTGTCTGGGCGGCTTTTTTTGTTCCGGCCAACTTCCAGGTGCTGCGGTTGTGCTTCTGTGATTTCGCTATCATGGAAAATAATCGATTTTTGAACATTTGTTAATCGTTATTGATCGTCGCGTGTCGCATTGCGATGCATCTAAGAATCAATGTATTGGCACATCCCTACTGTGCAGTGTATAATGAACTAATGTATGTATATGGAACAGTACTGTATGAGTTTGAAGTTTTTAAAAGAAGTCTTATTTCTAAAGGCACTTTATGTAATAAGAGCAGCTTTTTGTTGTGGGAAATGTGTTGGATCATTTGGTCCTATATAAATAAAAGATAATGGAAGTCAATTTGTTTGTTTACTTTATTTAATGGATGCTGACAAATATACCTTGTTTAAAAGAAATCCTGTATGGTGAAAAAGATGCATC
>JAJHUR010113824.1:0-20118 GCA_027495735.1 Lutjanus campechanus | reverse complement strand
TCTCCAGACACGGCAGAGACAGGCAGGCTGCAGGATGGGTGCAACCTCGTAAACTGACAATAACGGGCGACCACGAGTCCTCCGCTGTAAGTTGATCAGCTGTTAATAACTGTCAGTTGTCTGTCACTGTAAAGTAAGTGGCTGCCTGTGTCACTGCCTGCCAAACTCCATTGACATTCTGCCCAATTTAACAGTTACAAACACCGACGCCTTCTACAAGCTTATTAATGATTTCTTTTGACTCATAAACAGACACTAACTCATTCTGTGAAAATTCTGTATTCATTTGAAGTCGGATTAATGCAAAACGGACGCACAAAAAACATTTATTCCCTCCAGGAATGGAAATCTGAAAGGGGGATACCACCGCCCAGTGAGGCGAGTATTTCAACTTAAAATGTTTCCTGACCTTTAAAATAATTTTTAAAATCTGCTTGTGTAAAAATGAACGGGATATTGTTATGATTTTATAGAACGGAATTATTAAAATGCCGCAGTAAAAAGAACAAGAAATTAATGACAGATGTAGACGGAAGTATTTCAACATAGGAAAGTAAGAAAAAAATAGAAATTTTCCCGTTTTAAACAACTTTCCTGGCCTGCCGAGTGCACATTTCTGAGTTTACAAGGTGCGCCATGAACTCACTGTCGGTGTCCATGTGATTTGCTATACAAAACTATGTAGATTTCAGTGTTTATGAGGCGCATCTCAACGCACCATGAAGTCCCTGTACCCGCATGTGTGTCACATTTCAATGCACAGGCAGGAAGCAGAAGAGAGCGGCAGTGTGCCCGTAAACGACACCAGAACACAGCAGAGACTCTCAGAAACAGAACTCGCCAAACAGAACATCTACTCACATTTAGCGCTTGGTAGGTGTTTCATTTCCGAACTTGAGGCCTTATTATTTAATTTCTACAAAATTGTGCTTCACAATTTAACTTGAACAACTGTGGTTCGTGCATCACTGATGATGGCCTCTCATGATCTCCAGATTATTCCACAGTGTTTTAGACAAAAAGAAAGAAAAATGACTTCCAACATTAAATAAGCATCGTAATACATGAACAGACAAAATCACAAGAGCCAAAATACTGACCAGCTTTTTGATAGAAGTTTGCCGTCTCAAACGCCAGCGCTGCGATGAGTGTGGCATTATGCTTCAGTTCAATCGCTCTGGCAATTGTCACTGTAAAACAAAACAGAAACAGATGGTAAAGAACTACAAAGTGGATACACATTCATACAATTTGAAAATGATTAGGGATTATTATTCTTGTAATACTTATTATTCCCAATAATATCTGCTGTCAGGTCACTTTGAGAGATAGACTGGTTATAGGTTATATAACACAACACTATCTTACCCAAGATAACAGTTACTTTGTAGGGCTGCAACTAACATTTACTTTCATCATCCATTAATCTGTCGGTTATTTTCTCGATTAATAAATTAGCGGTTTGGTCGGAAAAATGTCAAAAAATGGTGAAAAATGTTGATCGCTGTTGTCCAGAGCTCAAGATGACGTCCTTAAATGTCTTGTTTTGCCCATAACACAAAGTTTACTGTGGCAGAGGACGAAAGAAACCAGAATATATTCACATTTGAGAAGCTGACATCAGAGAATTTTTACATTTTTTATTAAAAAGAGTCAAAATGATCAATTATCAAAATAATTAGCAATTAATTTAATAATCTATTAATCACTTCAGCCTTATTACTTTGTTTCATAAATATTTCGTGTCTTCATACAACCAGTAACATTCAGATATAATGTCAGGTTATGGTACGTTCAACTTTATTTCCCCTGAGTGGACATTCTGTCTTGGATTTAGATCTGCTAGTTAAGTAAAGTAGAGTGACAATATACTAGTGTCAACATAAATCATACAGATATTAGAGTGCAAAGATGTCACCACTATCATGACATGGTGACAAGTTTTACTATTCCTGCTCATGATGGTCACACAGCAAGTAAAGAAAAATACGCCTCTGTAGCCAAACTACGTGCAGCTCAGACAGTATAAACCAACAGGATAAAAGTTTCTGATTCCTCAAGAGTCAGCAGAATTTCAGATTAAAACATCAACAGAGAGTCATCATTAACCAACGCAAACAAAAGAAACGAGGTGTATAAACCAAATAGAAAGGTGTATGCTAGTTATAGCTTATCAAAAACAGTAGTATAAGTCTATGGGACTTTATAATGGCTGTGGCAGTGTTCAAGCCTGCAGCTACTTTACCTTCTTGTGCCTCTGCTTGGCACTGGATGATGTACGCATCCATCACTCTGGGCTCCAGGTCTCGTCCCTTTTCGGCTGGGGTGATGAGACGAGGGATGTGGACCTCCTGTAACAAACAAGCCAGACAAATAGTAGCTGAGAAGTTGTTTTTTTTCCTTTTCTTTATGCTTTATGTTTGAGCGACCGTATTCATCTGACTGACCAGAGGTTTTTATAGCCTACACAATATACCTTTTAAAAAGGTCACTAGTAAGTCGAGAATTCTTTGGAATTCTTTCCTTTTATCTGCATTAAAGGGACACTTGGCCCTAAAAATCTAAAGTATGTATCTTTCCTATTTCTAGTAGTGTTTCTAGCTTTGGAGATATTAGCCATAGAGAAGTCTGTCTTCCTTCTCATATGATGACTAGGAACTATTTTCTTTCTACCAAACTACACCTGCCAACCAAAGAAGTGTGCATCTATTCGTAGAGGAGATGCTCGTGTTCGTGACGGTGTGGGATGCAAACATTAATGACGACCTCCTCAGCTGAGCTGTAACATTAGCACCACTGACCTACCTAGCACGGTGATGTGGTTGGAATATGTAGCTCCATAAACAAAACAGTTCCTACTAAGGATATTCCTGGCAACTAATTTCCCTGTCCACTAAACACAAACTCAGAAAGCAGAAAACAGATATTAATGAACCGTGAATTTATATCTTATCAATGCCATGGAAATAATACAGGATCCAGAAATATTAAAGAGTACGACTGGGGATGAATTAATTAATCAATTAATTGATTATTCAATTAATCACCAACTATTTTGATCGATTAATTGGTTAGAGAATTTTGACCCTTTTTTCTTAAAAAATTACTCAGATTCCACCTTCTTAAATGTGACTATTTTCTGTTTTGTTTTACACTGAATATTTTTGAGTTGTGGGCAAAACAAGACATTTGTGGACGTCATTTTGGGCTGTGGGATCAATATTTTCCCCCCCATTAACAAATTAATCGATCATGAAAATAATTAGTTGCAGCCCTAGATCACACAGCTCTATAATAACCGAGTAAGAAGACCAGTCTGTAAATGTATCTTACCTTGAGGTTTTTGAATATACCAGCAGCAACTTTCAGGCTCCGGTGAACATCTTTCGCTTCAGCCTCCGTTACGCTGAAGGCAAACAAATATTTAGTATTTTAAATATCTGTGATTAGTCAAAATATGACTGATTTCACATATATGGACAAAAAAAGCACTTACTTTTCCTTCCCTGCTAGTCTTGAGGCAAATTTGGTGTACCAGAGGGCTACATTGAAGGCCATGGAGACCAGTTCAAAGATTGCATCCTGCTGGGCACTGGGAGGAGAGCAGGGACAGATGGTGGGTTACAGACTGGTATAAACACACAAGTGAACAATGCTAAAATGAAAAATGAAAACCTGCAGTACAAGACACAGCCCGATGCGGCTGTAGCGGCTGGTTTTCCAGGGTAACAACTATGATCAGACAGTCTGCAAATGTCTTGTGGTAAAAATGTAATGAAGTACAAGGAGCTGGGTAGGACTTTCACACAGGATTCGACCCGATGAGAGAGATGAGAGAGTGGACAGTCCCTAGATTCCCACAAGTCATGAGTAACAACAAAAACAATAGGCTTCTTTTCTGTGTTATGGGGGAAGTTTTTCGTGATCAGTTCTGCCCACAATTTAACTTAACAGCTCTGAAATTAAAATATGAATGAAACATCTTTCAAAGACGTGTTTAACGGCCTCCTGAAAAGCACTTTGCTTCTGCCCTCCTTAAAACTGCAACCCATCCGCATAACACTGCCATTCAACTATGAAAACCCCGTCTGTGTCTTTACCTTGGTGTGTTTCCTTGTAAGGTGTCGGTCCACTTGAAGTTCTGGATGAACCTCATCTTGTTCTCCTGTGAAGTTCCATCCAAGGATGAGATAAAGCCTGTTGTATTATAAACAATGTTAAAGAGAGAGAGAGAGAGAGAGAGAGAAGCAGCTGGTTAGGTGCAAAGCAAAATTTAAAAAAAATGCAATGTTAGAAGGCAAACATGGAGAAACACACAATTTACGATAATTAACAAAACAATATACACATGAAGTTACTTTTTTCAATCAGTGTTTAGACTCATCAACATCTAGATCTCCCCGCAGGTATGTTAAAGATTGCAAAAATGATCTTATCCCAGTCTGACAGCACCATAGGCCGCATATTTTCTATCCACTTGTTCCAACTCTTCATTGAAGCAATATGAAGGTTAAACTGACTGAGATATTCAAGCTGAAGACCTCACGTTTTTTTATGACCACTGTGTTTCATCAAATACAGATGTTTTGTACACACTTCTTTAAAATTCACCCCGTCCCATCTGGTATCCTGTGAAACTTTGGGATCTCTGCTAGAATTAAATTACAGTTCTGCTGGTCTGAACGATGGGCTTCATCCAAGAGCCAAAGATACAAACGGATTTGTTCTTCAGTGGTTTGTATGAGCAATTTAAAAGATAGAAAGATACGAACACAATTTACCAGCGGTACAGATCTATCGTAGGACATGTGAACATTTTTCACTGACAGATTCCGTATTTCATTACTTTGAAGCAATTGTGAATTTTAAAATCCTGTATAAATGACACTTCATAGTTATGTTAACATTATCCTGTTTGACTCTGTAATTTGAATAACTGTTAATTTATTCATACAGCCACACAGTATCATCATCATTCATTTAAACTGGCAGTAACCATTTCTGTCAGGCCTGTTGGCTGCATCCTCACATGCAAGTTTATACAAGCTGCTGACAGTCCAACATCACCTACTGTAGCATGTATTCTGTCATCCGTCTCCACGATGGAGACGTCCCAAGTTCTCCTGGGGTTGTAGTTTCGATTGTCTTGCTTCTTTTTGTATGTGTTTATTTGAAGCTATTTTCATACGGAACCATTCTTCTTTATTTCAGAGATTTCAGTGCGACCTTCAGGTGACACAACATTAACAGCGTGTTATTTTTTCCCCCCCGATTCCATTTCACAGGTGCCTCAGTTCCACACTTAAAATTGTAGACTTTCCTTCAATCATCTCTAAACTAAAGTTCTTCTTTCCTTTATTAAACAGACCAGCCAAAGATCTGACTGGGGGAGAGAGGAGGGTTAACATGCAGCGAAGGTGCTGTTGGCAGGAACTGAACTGGGGCTGCTGCAGGGGACCGACAGCCTCAGTACATGGGGCGCACACTCTACCAACTGAGCTGTCCCTTCTTTTCACTCTTTGAAATCAACGCTTGCAGACAAATGGGTCAATGTCTGTCTATGTATTCTTTGTAAATATGTGTGGCCACAAGCACCATTTGAGGATGACTTAACCGCAATTTCATTGTGCCAACACAATGACCATTAAGTTCTTGAATCTTGAATAGTTATGAGGTATTAATGGCACGTTAATTATGCTAATTTACAGTTCACATGAACTTTCGCTGAAAGACAGATGACAGATGGCCCCCACCCTTAATAAGAAGCCTGGATCCGCTCAAGGTTTCTGCAACTTCCTCTTCCTTGCTATTGGGCTTATAAAGAGTACAGTCGAGACCTGCTGTATTTGAAAAGTGCCCTAAGATAACCTTCACATGATCTGGCACTTTACTAATAAATAAATTTTAAAAAAAACAGAAAACAGGACATACAGGTGTTTAGTTAGATAAAGCGTTCGCTGAATCCAAGGTGGCACACTCATACAAGCTCACCAAACCACAAAAACAAAGAGAAAGTTAAGATAAGAATATGAAAATGTTCCTGCATAGGCCTGATGTTTGACTGCACTGCATGTGCTTGTACTGACTGACCCAACAAGGCGTAACGCTACACTTTGAGGGTTTAAGGAATAGATTAGTATACATATTTGCTGCAGAGTAAACGTACCTTGTAGGAGGGAGAAGTATGCATCTGTGGCGTTTTTCATGATCTCAGGGTTGCAAGTGACATCAGTGAACATCTCCAGCAGCCTCGCCCTGGTTGTCCTCAGGTCACTGAATGTGTCAAAACAAATAGCAATCAATTGATTCTCTAAAAATATTCCATCATCACAGTATTCAAAGTGATTATATCCAACAAGGATGTGCCCTCTTGTAAGCAGAGATAGATTGATTAATTGTTCAAGCAATTCATTTTGAGATAAAGGCCAATAAAAAAAAATGTCAGACACATCTGCAGGCAGCCTTGTCAGTGAGTTTTGAGCAGGTGGTGAAAAAATTTGCCCTGCACTGTAACTCTCATGAATGATGTTGTAAATATTTGCCTAAATTTCCCCAGACACCATCATCTTTTATTAATGTGATCATGTTACTCCCATCCTAAATGGCAGCAAATCTAATCTAAAACTCTTATTGGCCAGTCTTAAATATATTATGTTACAACCTATAGAATAATGCAGTCACGTTCTGAAATCTACAGCATATTCCACTTAAAATAACAGGTTACTGGCTAAGTTAACCATGTACTCTACATTGTAATGATCATGAAGAATGGAATTATATATGGATTTTCTTTGTGTTGACATCAGCATTATATTTCAACCACTGACTACCCTGCTTTCAAAACATCAGCCTTGACCACTGACAAACCAATATCAGTTTACCACCACTTCTAAGGTGAAGATGTAAGTGTGATCAAATTGCAGTAACAGCAGCATGCCATGGGCCATTACATCAACATGACAGTAAGCAGACAACGGAAAAACAGTGCTCTATTTATGTCCGTGATCATGGTCACAGCCACAGTTCAATCTGATAACACTGTTCTCGGTGTATTAGGTGAAGATAAGAGACATACTTGCATATCTTGTTGGCGGCGGGGCTCCCTGCCACTCCATAATAATTAAAGGACACAGGCGCTGTTGCCTTCAGTGGGTTTCTGTGAAACCAATGTGCCATCCTGAGGATGAGGACACACCTAGAGAGGTGGAAAAATACAGCGTGACAAACAGTTCATGAATGAGTTATATTTGTGGTATTATCACGTTGTGGATGAAACTATAATAGCTAATGTTTAAGTAAGATATTTATTAAGTAGGCATTAGCTAGCTTGTGTGTCATCTTGGCTAACGTCATTTCACCGATACGTTGCTATAACTAGCTAAGTTAGCGGCCGTGTTAGCACTCTCACAAGGCATTATTAGCCCCTTCACACGGTTACAATGCTGAAAAACGGACACATAGACTCAGTCTTTACTTTGTGCTGATATAAACTGTGTTTGTGATAATTATTTGTCTGCCCGTTGTAGACAAAAGTCCATTACGTAAGCTACGGAGAGCTACAGCTAACGGCTAAGCTAACACTGGATACACCTAAAAACGTAAACATGTTTAGTTGAAGTGATGTGACAACTGACTTATCATACAGCTAAATAAATAGGCTGAAATTGCTTCAAAATTGTATTAGTTTTACTGTTTACCTGTCGTTCCGCCGCTGTAGATGTGAGATTTGCTAGTCCTTCTGGAAAGTCTGACAGTGACAACAACTTACTTCCGGAAATAAACACGGAGTAGAAGTTGGCCAATGAGAGCCCGCGGTTCAGTCATATGACGGAGGAACGTCCCTCTTATCAGCCTCTATTTTGTTAAATGAGTGGAATGTAATACCTGCTGTTAGGTATGATAAGATTGATGTTTAAATGCAAAAGAAAGATGGTGAATTTATGTGTAATCATATTTTGATTATTGTATTTACACAACGGTAGATTATTTATAGTTGCTCAAAGTTATATGGCTCTTATATATGACATGAAAACCTTTCAATCAGACTCAAAAAGATGAGTTATTTTATTTATATAGGCACTACATATTGGATGCCAATACTGTTACTTTCCACTACACTGATTTGATAACTTAAGTTGCTTTGCAGATTAAGGTTATCAATATAAAATACAAATTAACACATAAAACATATCATAGATTAATTTATCCTGCAGTATAAAATTAGTTGAAATCAGCTCCAACAGCCCTGCAACATCAACATTAAGGCATCATTATTTATAATCCAGTAATACAAGTCATTATAAAATGGGCCATTTTCCACAACAACACTTTTGATACTTTTAAGTATATTACTTTGGTGCTTTTACTTCAGTTCAATTTTGAATGCAGGACTTTTACTTGTAATAGAATATTTTTACAGTCTGGTATTACTATTTTTACTTAAGTAAAAGCCCTCAGTACTTCATCCACCACTGGATCTGACTATTTTCAAGAGCTGAAAAAACTTGTCACAAATATTCCATCTTTAATTAACACAATGCTTTATTTGACAGGTCAATTTCCTCACGATTTCCTGGAAATAATAAATTTGGTACTAATCAGTGGTGGAATAAGTATTGATATCTTCTGCTTAAGTAAAAGAACCAATACCACAGTGTACAAATACTGTTACAAGTAACTTATTTAATATAAAAATAAAGGATTAGAAATTATTCTTGAATCTGATGAGACAATAAAAATTCAGCATTTTATTTTTTTCCCCATTTGGCAAACATTGGGTGAAACATAAACAGCTATTTCAAGTGATTACCAAGAGAAAAAAAAATCAAGAAAAGTTGGTCTCATTCTCAACATCTGTACATCTCACCAACTAAAGAATCATCAAACAACCCACATACATACACACACACACACCCCAGATAGTCGTTTTTACTACATACATCTTTTTGTATCATTGCCATGCTCCTCAAGAATTGATTGTACTTCTCGACATAAAATATAATATAATTGATTTCACTATCACATTCAGTTCATACATCTTGACCAGGAATCTCCATAAGGCACACTGACTTGCACCAACACAAGTTTAAACCATGAATCTGATGCAATCGTTTTACCTGTTTGTACAATGAAGATGTTTGTGAAATCAGCATTCACATTTTATTTTCCCTCAACATGAATGAAGTCCCCAGCACTGACAAATGCATATAAGTACTTAGTTACCAACAATAATATCAGTGCACCTTTAAAAATCTCTTTTTAAAACAAAGGTAGGCACAAAGGAGCCGACGGAAGGCACTTTTGGTCAGCTTTAAGGCACTAACAGCAACAATATGCTTCCTTTCTCATTGTTTTACACTGTAAAAATGCACTTCAGCTACAGTGGGATTTCTTTTTAATGTACGTCTGAAAAGGAAAATCTCCGTTTCCTTCTTATAAAATCCCAAAGGAATTCATTGTGTTCTCATTTTATATCCTAAAATTAACTCTAATAACAAAGAAGGTGCAAATATAGAAACACAGAACGACAGATGAGCTGGTGTTTGCAGAGCGAAGAATCTTGGAACAAGACTCCAAAAGGTCACTTTTCACCTATCAGAAAGCAAATACAGTCAACCACCAAAAGAAAAAAAAAATCAATAAAGGCAGCTGTCCTTGTTGCAACAAGGGATCAATACAGTTGGGAGTAGGATGATTAAATAAATGTAGTCAGCTGACCTAAAAAGAAGACCCCCGGTTATAACAGGCAGAAAGTGAAGGTTACATTCAGTAACACAAATTCCCGTTACTCATCAGTCAACTTCACACTTTTCCCTCTAATGTAAAGATTATCATACACAATTTGATTAAACCTCTAAGTCTGTTCATTACATGTGCCTTTTTGTTGTCGCACTTTAAAAATCGTACCGTAAAAAGCATGTGTAAAAAAATTAAAAAAACAAAAACATTGCAGCTGAATGGTTCATGAAAGTGATGCAGGACATGAATTCACCACAAACACGTTGAACTTTGTGTTAACAAAGATCCTGTGCAGTATCTTTAGCTGGGGGTCGACCAATTTTCAAACTTGATATTCAGCATTTTTACAAATTTAAGATTTTTTTTTAAATCCAATTGCCAGTGAGATAGATAGTATGTATTTATTTCCCAAAACTTTGGGAAGCTACTTAAATTTTTTTGGTAACTATAAGAAATTTAAGAATTTAAGATAATGTTTAAATGTTCTATTTTAATGAAACATACTGTAAACTTAAAGGCATTTCAAGAAAGTTGTGTTGGAGTTTGTTATCCTAAATCTTGACACCAAAATGTTAATTTTTACTAATGTATATCCATGCCAAATATCAGTTTCCTTGTTAACTAATAAACATATTGGCTAGAACCCAACTGATCTATCTATCTAAACCATTATTATCAGCTCAATATCAGCCTATCACAGCTATATCAGTCTATATCGGTTTTGGCGTATATGTTGTCTAATATCCGTCTATATGAAAACTTTTTTTTTTTTTTTCAAAATAGCACACAAAGCATTGTTTTTACTGCTTTACAGGCAGAATTCTATGTATATTATATAAATTCAGGTCTAAAATATACATTTCTCTATTTGTGTTTTTTTAATTCGTAATTATTTATAAATATTAAAAAATACAGGTGAAAGTTTACAGTTTCAGTGCCCTGGTGTCATTTTGTTTACTGCTAAACTGTAAAATGTCTGGCGGACATTATATATCTTTGTTACACACTTTTGAGGGATCATCACAAAAAATCTATTTCTATATTCTACATATTATATTCTGTGTAAAGAATATCAGCTTATGTATTGATATTGGAATTATTTACTCTGTGATATTGGCATCAGCTCAGAAATCCATCTGTCTGGCCCTAGTATCGGCCCTGAAAAAAAAAAAAAACATTTCAGTCGACCCCTATTCTTAGCCAAGGAAATATATTTGCAAATAAAATTTCAAATAATGTGTGTGTGCACACACTGACGTAGTTTACTCTTATTTCTCCATCACTGTGCAATAAATCTCATCTAATGTTTTGGCTTGTACAACACCCAGAGATAAACAAACCTGCTGACATTAAACCGAACAGAATGAGCAAAGCTCAAATGCATTACACACACAAAAAAGTCTTTGGCAACTGTGCAGCTTTGGTGATTAAAACACGTTGAGCTGTGTACATGCAACATGCTCGGACTTGATTTGGTCCTGCTTCTTGGAAGACCTCGCTGGAAGACATGAACACACTGCGGCCTCTGTAACCCTGAAAAGTTGTGTATGAATGGCACATCTGCAGAATGGCAACGAACATTTTTTTACCCATGTTACTTAGAGGAAAGTTATATTTTGGCGTAGTTCTTGCACAGAATATGGTCTCGGATGTCTCCCCATCCTCCGTTCTTCATGTGCGCCTTGTGCTCCACTGGCTCAGCACTACTAAGAACAAGAGCTGGAGGGAAGAGGCCGTCCTTGGCCGTCTGAAGGCCCTCCTCGACCTTCTGCGCGGCCCACTCTGGTCTGCAGTTCTCCTTTTGGTGCAGGCCACAGTCTCCTGTGTGGAGAACCCTGGAGCCCTGCGCCACGAGCACCTTGAGGGGCTTTGATATGCACGCCCCCGAGAGGTGCTGCAGAGTCCAGTCCCAGTTATAGTCGTCGTAGGTGCAGTATTCGTTGTTGCAGCCCATCAGTTTGTAGTACACCTCCCTGGAGATGGCCATGCCTATGTTGTGTTTAGTGGACATCCACCCAGTGGTCAACACCTGATTGGACAGTCTGTTGAAATCAGTCAGGCCGTTGTGGTTCCCCAAGGCCAGCATGTCGCAATCTGGACAGCTGCTCTTCCTGTACTCTATCATAGATTTATAGAAATTGTAAAAGTCAGGTAGGATGTAGTTATCTTCCTCTAGGAATATGACAAATCCACTGTAACCCTGCATCGCCTGCACCCGCTCCCACACAAAGTGCAGCTTCCACCACCAGTGGTGTTTGGTCTGGGTGATGAAGGCTTCCCTGTAATGCCCATAGGAGTCGGGGTGTTCTGCGTTGAGGCATCCTTTTTTGAGAGCGTCGTCCTTGGATATGTCTCGTGGGCAGTCTCGCGGATCCTGCCCAGGAAACTCACTGGGATACAGCTGAGTGCTGAAGGGGAAATAAATCTGCAGCACTTTGCAGAAAGTTATCCCTTGCACAATGGCGTTTATTTCCTCTGTAAAATAGTCATGGCTGAAGATGAGGAGGAAGCTGTGCACCTCTGCAGCTTTCTCCAGTGACTTGATGAGCAGCCTGAGATACTCGGGCCTGTTGTGGACCTGCACGACCAGCACCAGCTGAGGCTCCCCTGGAAACTTGTCCGCATTGTGGACACACTGCTTGTAATTGGCGTTGTAAACAGACTGTGTCAGTTCTGGCAGAGAGGCAAATCTGAACTTGACCGTGTCAGCAGAGTTACTGCCGTGATGTACCTGAACCACGTTACTGCTCGGTCCACTTGAGTCACCGTCGTTCACTAACAACACACGTGTGGAAAACAGCAGAGTCACGACTACAAAGGAAACACCCAGCAGCACCAGGAGATTCTTTTTGAGCAGCCGAAACCTCATTTTCTCAAAGTTAAAAACAGACTTTGAAGGACAAAAGCGACGGCTTTCATTCACCTTATGGCGCTCATTGTAAACTTTCTAACACCGTGTCCTCGCGCAGTGAAACTGCAACTTTAAAAGCAGCCCGACGTCGCGTGCCTTCAACCAAAATGTCAAACGCTCCTCGGCGGCGTCTGCTGATGCTTCTCCTCTCGCAGGACCGTGTTTCCACTTGAAAACCGTGTCATTTGCCAGACAGCCGCTTGTTTTTTACCACCTGTGGAAAGAGGAGAACAAAGCGAGCTGAGTAAAAACCGAGCATTGTGTGTTAATTTGACGTTAAAAAGACGCCAGTTCGCCGCGGTTAGCTTAATTTGACTTACCGCAAACTAGGTGAAAAGTGTCAACAGGCTCACACCAGGAAGAGGATGATGGGACTATGAAACATCTACAACTTATTGACTGCTGACGTGTACAATCCAGCCAACGGGGGAGAGACAGAGCTCCTGCTCAACGAATCACTGTCCTACCTATAGTTGTGTCACATGAGAAGGAAATGTAAATCAGGCTCCATTTGAATACAGAACAGTAGGAAACTCTCCTGTAAGTACGGGAGACCAGGGTAACATGAGCCACTTTCTACATTACTTCAAACAAAAGTGTATTTGTTTCAGACAATATATACCTCAGAATGGTTTTCACCTGTAGAAGTTACCTAGTTATTATGCTTTTAGAACTATAATCTGTATTTTTAAAAAGTTAGTCATGAAAGACAGCGGTGAACTTAGGGTGTCTGAGGGACAGGGGCAATAAAATTAAAGCAGGCACCAGCTGTCTGAGGTGGGGGCACCAGCACACCAAAAGTCGTGATGCATTCATGTTAATACAGTTCCAAAACTGGTTTGGATTAAAAATATTTTATGTGACTTTTAATTAATCCCAAACCCTTATCAGTTATAAATGTTTCCATTCTAGGAACCTTTACCTTTTGTAGTTTAGGGTTAATATTTTTTTCTTATACACACTCATAACCAGTCCCTCCAGGATTTCACCATCTGTTTTCAGAATTGTTGCGACCTAAAATGCCTGATTTCGTGGCAGCTTTTCCAAAAAAATTGCAATGCATGTCGCAATGTTTTAGGCGTATTTGTTGCAATGAAATTTGCAGGCAACAGTGAAAATTGCAAAAGAAGTCTTTTGTTTTCTTTGTGTTTTTTTTTCTTTGCTTAGTATAATTCATTCTAAATCAAAGGAAACTTGTTCCAGGGGGAATAAAACTGCACCCTGGTCTGAGTGTTCACAAAAAGGCTCAAGATTACAAAATTCTAACAAAATACGCTTTTCCTTTTTTTGGAATGCCCTCCCCAGATGTACTTCTTCTTTTACAAAAGCAAAATCTTTTTGGAGCTGAAACTCAGGAAAAATCAGGCAGGCCCTTGAGCGAGTGATTCAGATTGCCACTTCAGAAATATGCCTATATGTTACAAAAAAACAAAAAAAAATTAGCATGAAATTAAATGTTGCTACTTGCTATATATACCTATGAAAAGGCACTTTTTTCTTTTCTTTTTCTTTTTGGTAAATTAGTCAGTAGCAATCTACTGTTTAACACTATTAAACGTTTATTCTACATAAACTATAAAAGTATTTTAAAAAACTATTGAATTAAAGGTATAATCTCTTATTTTCTGTGGTATTTTTTACAGATATGCAATCAGCTTATGACCATCACTGCATTCTGATAGCTTTCTCTTTGAGCTCTCTACTTTCTCAATATAATAGCCTAAGTCAGAGGTTTTCAAGGTCTAAAACCCCAATCGCCTCAACAATTGAGCCGAGATAGCCCTATATTGCTGTTTGACATAACTTCAGACTACACCAAATACATAGAAAAGGTTTGTCCTAAGGTATTTTATTACTTTCTGACTCTGGGAAAGTGGGAAGTGTGTGTACATGTGTGCTCTGTAACCAGTAACCAGTGTGCACTGGGGCCCGTCATAACTATCTTGCTATCTTATCTCACTGCAACTTGCCTCAAGGTAAGGGTAAAATGAGCGTGGATGCTCAGTCCAGTTTTCAGGGATAGAAATACCATTCTTGTTAACTCAAATGCAAGTTCACTGCAGTATTTTCACGGAGTTAGTCCATGAAACTGGTCTACAAGTTTCTTGATATGACTGATAAGTTCAAACTCCATGTTTTCAAAAACCCGATGAGCTTTTGCTTCCTGTTCCGGGAACTTCTCCTATACTTGTTTTGTTTATATCACCTGATATACTGTAGATGCAGCCTATTAAAACATTTGGGGGTAAATTAAGCTATTGACTCAACTTTCCCCAACATCACTATGACATTTTACCCCAAAAACCTCCATTTTGGCAAAACTGTTTCACTTTGCAGCTCAGATCCACAAGTTTATGACCTTGTTTAATAGCGTACAGTGACGTAAATTATGTTTGCAACATGTAATGTGTCCAAAATGTGTCTATTTGAATTAAAATACAAAATCTCCAAGTGCTTCAGTCTAAGATGGATTGAGTAATGTTAGCTTATACTTCCTCAATTTGTGCCCACATGATTACATTTGTTTTATGGTTAGCTAGATACAGCGAGTGGCTCATTATACCCACATACTCAACATACCAGATTTTTCCCTACTTTACCAAAAAAAACTTTAGAACATTTCTCTTGTTAATCTACATTTTACACATGCATTTTAGGCCAGCTGGTCACCTGTGGCAGTATAATAAAAAACAAATTTCTAACAATCAGTGTTTCTCAGGAAGCGCTCAGCACTCAGTGGCGAAAAATGTTTCCCCCCTCAACCATTAGGTCACCTGTTCAGGTTTGACTGGTTGTATCGGAATCTGTCCCGTCGGTAGAAATCTCGCACAAATACATAACAAAGAGTGTGTGATGTAATACCTGAAACCACAACACTGGAAAACCCGATACCCCTGATAAGAGGGGACTTTACAACAGGAGACTGAACTGGAGATGCTGGGACTGGTGTCATATACTGGGACAGTATACAGCTTAAGTAGGACACTGTTGTGTTGGAGAATACCTGTGCTATTTCATAAGCCATGTGTTATAATTGACAAGAAAAGTCAAATGGTTTATTTTATGCATTACTTATACATTTACACACCTATATCCAGTGAAATCGGTAGGTCAGTAGTGTATTTTATGGGAAGTCAATTGAGAGAGTTCATGAATAAAATAACCACACAGGAACCCAGTAAACTAAATACCCGCTAGATCAAAGTAAATTATCACATTACTGCAAAAATCTTTAAAAAATAAAAATACAATCTAATATACGTTGTTGTCTTGGCCAGTAAAATTATGTTTGAGGTGGAATTTTTATTGATTAATGTGATAGAAAAATACATTAGGTTATCCTGTAGACTTCAGAATGGTATTTAAGGGAGAGCGGGGCACAGTAGCCTCTGTCACAAGCAACATTAACTTCATTAATCTATACATTATAACATATTATTACACTTTGTTAAATGTTCAATTCTGATTGGTCAATCACAGCATTCTAAGGTTATTTCTGTATAACAGACTTTTGCTATAGATGCATATTTTGTGTCAAATTATTGACAGACTCCTCACTGCCATCATGCAGACACAGCATGACTCCCCTGTAATGGCCTCTCTTCACTGGTTAAATTTATGATTATTTTTTTTAATTTATATAATATTTGTTATAAATTATTCTGGACTGTATAAATTGCTGCATGATTTGATTTGATTTTCTCAGCCACTCGCCTGTCACATGACTGTCAGTGACACTGCCTGTGAACAGGAGGCTTGAATAAAGCAGTTTAGTAAAGTAAAGAGTTTTTCTATTGAGGCTGCGACACTGTGAGAAGATTGAATGCAAGTAGTGAGCTGTTATTGAATGTGACATTTTCTCTTTATAATCCCCCCCGCAGGCTATTAGGCTCCACTCATGGTGAATGAAGGGCCATCTCTGTCTGTGGGCCTGTTGTTGCTGACTGAGGCAGCTGGACCACTTCCTCCAGATAACACAAACAGACAGGGTGTGTAACCCCCCCATGAGATAAACCGTCACACTGCCTGAAATAATTCAGCATTCAAATCATGTGGTCTGAATCGCAGTGCAGGGAGCATCTCCGCCTCCGGTAAATAGTGTTCGTAAAAACAGTGATACGTATTGATACGTATTTTCCTAGAATTTTATCAGGAAGATCACGAATGCAGCTCTGCTGAATTCATGTGGATCAGACAGACTCCATTCTGAAGGAAAATCAAATGTGTTTGAACATTTATGTGTATTTTACAACAAATATATTGTTACCGTACGTTGCAAAGAGAATTTACAAAAGTCCCAAACAGTTTCACCATTTTGTGAATCTATTCTAAATTTAAGGACCCCCTCCAGTGAAAAGGTGTCAACATGTCCGTATGGTGATTTTCATGTGTTACAAGACATATCAGGAGAGAAGCAAAAAGCAGCGAACGCCATGTCTGAGCATTTCTTGCCGTGACTCTGCAGTGAGCGAGGGCAGTCTCAAAAGAACAGATTCGGTCAGGCTGGGTTTATGATGTCATAAACCAAAGGAACCAATCCCGTTAATCGAGGGGATGGTGGTGCCATACATATCATTAGCAGCAATGCCCAGCCCACAGGACAAGCTGGACATAGTTGGTTGCCGTGATTAGCTGGCAAAACAGAGGAGAAGCTGGGTGCAGCTACTTTGGGGTAGGGGTGGGAGTAGGAGGTGTGGAAAGGGCGGGGACTATTTTTAGCTGAATTTATTTTGCAAAAAAAAAAAAACATATCAGACACAATTTATCACTTCCTACACAGCATTTTATATTGTATAAAACACGACTGGAGGCAAACTTAAACAAAACAGAATACTAATTAAGACTCTGTTCCAGTCAGGTCAAACAGAGTCAGGGTGCTGCTACTGTGGATCTTGGCTCACTGGAAAGGCTCTGCTACACTAAATGGAACAGGTCCTTAAACGTACAGTATGTAAGTTCTGCCCAACTCGTCTCCCTGACACTAAAACAATAGTTTGATGACATCTATAGTAGCGTGGGAGTTGTTGTCTTCATTGTTAAACAACCACCGTCTCTCTGACATGACTCAGGCTGAAATTATGTGCATCAGCGACGTCATGTATTAAGTTTTATTCACGTTCTGTTTAGTCACGTTTGCCAAGGAAATGCACCGTCGCCTTGAATAAGTTCCGGATTTGTCTGGGTTTGTCCATTGTTGGAGTCATTCAGAAGTTACTCCTGACTGGCCCTGATGAAGACTTGTGTTGGTCGATATGTGTTAATATATTATATATTATAATTTTTTGCACAAACCTTACAGTGTGCCTTAAATTGTTTTTTAAGGAGACTTGCATTTTAAATTTTTTAATGAGACTAGTATCCAAAGAGTACCTGTATGTGACCAACAGAAAGAATCACTCCACTTTTGTGTGTCTATGCATTGTTTTTCATGAAAATCCTGCATATTGTGCCTTTAAGGAAGGAGGGCAGATGAACTTTAACTATAGAGGAAAAACTAATTTTATACAAACAAAGACTGCTGTACACATCAGATTATACATTATTCAATAAAGGACATTTTTTCAAGTTGCCATTTTGCTTTGTTTTTTAATATCACGATAAATATTGAATCATGAACTTTTTATTGTGACATTATCGTAAATTGAGTTTTTGGTTTTGTTACATCCTTAAAGGAGCAGTTCACACAAAAAGATTCCGTCATTATCTGCTCACCCTCATGCTGACTGAAGCTCAGGTTTAGTTTTTTTGTCAGGACTTTAGGAGACTTAGATTTCACCAGACGTGCAGTATGGAGGCATTTTATGTTGGGTTTTTTTCTGTTGTTTTTATACATTTGAAAACTGGTCACCATTTACTTCCATTGTTTGGGAGATTCTGCAACACTGTTTTCCTGTGAAACTCCAGCAGTGGTTTGCGGACGAACAAAATAAACCCAACCCTCAATCGGCATGAGGGTGAGTAGATAATGACTGAATCTTCATTTTGGGGTGTACTATCCCTTTAATAAAGGGAGACATTCTCAAACATGTGGCATATATCAGTGGTTCCCAAACTTTTTCTCGCATGCCCTGAATCTAAAGGTTTCATCTTAGTGAAATAAAGGTTAGTAGGATTGAAAACTCTCAGCAAACTCTTGTGTGTTTATTTCCCCCACATAGATTCATATTCATTCAACTTTTTTCATGGCATGGGTGTTTGTGTCTGTAGTCTTTATGAGTGTATGTGTGCTTATCTATGTGAATCTGTCCCTCTATCTCTCCATCTGTGTGTTCGTGTCCATGTGCATGTGTGGATGGCGCACAAGTGCGTGATCAGAGATTAGTGATCGCAGGTTTGGTTTTGTTCCAGCCACTGCTTCACCTTTTGATTAAAGCGTCATTAAACCTTCTTTCAGTGTGTTTTGATTTCTGTTGGTGGGTCATTCCAAAAAAAAAGTGTCCCTGTTACTGAAACAGATGAGTCATGAGGCCGAAGTGTAAACCGAAGCCTCCCTGCGGTTTGAGCAGCAGTAAAGCAGATAAACAAACCAAGTTGTTCACCACAAAAACCACTGGTCCTTTTACCGAAAGTGCAACAAAAACAAGCAACGGTGGTCAGATTCACCTCAGCGTACCGTCATCTACAACTGCAGCGCAGCTGGGCTAAAGGAGTCTGGGAAGTGTAGTTTGAGTTTTGTTAAAGTCAATTTGCAATTTTGTACTTTCATTGATATGAACCCAGCATTGATGCTTACAGAAACAAAATCAAACCATCCATCCATCCTTAATCTACACTTGCTTTTTCCTTACATGGTCACTGGGGCTGCAGCATATCCCAGCATGCACTACCTGAGAGCTGGAACAACCAGTAACACATCATTTTACTGCTCCCATTGTTCCTGAATCATTTCCTGGAAAAGGAAGTGACATATTAATAATGCAAATTCCTAAAATAAGCACAATTTGATGCACTTCAAATACAGTCCGGGTGTTTGTTGCATGTCACCCGCCGTCTGTCTCTCTGTGTTTCCTGTCTTCCCTTTAATTAATTGTCATTCATCATCATTAATCAAATATCTTATTAATAGCATTTCAGATTCAGTGAGCTCTTTATCCTTTATCCTAATGTTGTTCAAGGTCCTGGAGAGCCGAGGTCACCCTTTAATCGCAAACTTTATGAGAATTTCTCCTACACGTTATTTGGACCCGTCCAGCTGGCTTCTGGTGGATGGTTTCTCATGGGAACAAACCGTATATGTTGTAAATTTGAGTCAAAACATGTTTATATCTCACATTTTACGCTGTTTATCTGTATACTGTACATATCATAAATCTGGCCGTAGTTTGTTTGAGTGTCTCACAGAGGCAGGACCTCTCTCTGGGATTCAAACAGAAGTAATGTCACTACGTAGGATAACATACTATAGATCTATTTTCCTGTGAACTACTTTTTGGCAAACAGAAAGAGCATACTGTATATGGCATAGCTCA
>JAJHUR010113823.1:0-19362 GCA_027495735.1 Lutjanus campechanus | reverse complement strand
CTGCCACTAATTACAACCACTAACCCCTCAAATCTGGCTGTCAGTGTCTCTCTTTGTGTGCAGCTGTCTCTTGGGAGCGAGAGACTATAATGACACTGATGCAAAGAAAGTGAGAGGTCTCTGACATTGTAATTAAGATGGAAAATGTAACGCGGATGTGATCCCATCACACATACCACCACCTCCTCCTGTCCCATGCTTTGGAATTCGACGCCTGGGTTTTGTAATGACAACCTTGTCCTTTTCTAATGACGCTGGAATGAGGGTCTGGCTCCGCACGGGGCACGGCAGACAGTCACTTTCTCTTCCTCTCAACCCTCCATCCTGTCCTCTTCTTGTTCTCTTCTCTGCAGAGTCCGACTTCACACACGATGCTTTCTGCATGAGCGAATGCAGGAAGGAGAAGGAGGAGAGGGAGTATTACTGCTACAGTGAGTTTGGTATGTATCCGGCAAGAGGCAAAATACAAAAATAAGATGGAGTCAATGTAAACTTTAATGTTTTGGTGAGCTGATGATTTTCAGGCATTTTTATGATACTGATCGGTCCATTTAGGACAAATTTGTTAAGTAATTAACATCACTGAAGACTCTGAACACATTCCAGTCTGTATGTAGATAGACAGTATGTTTTCATTAGTGTATAATCAGCTGAAAAGAATCACTGCGCTTTTGTTAGTATGAACCGTTTGGACTGATATCTACAGAGGGCTCGAGATCCGGCCTTTCACATTTTGCACAAATCTTGCAGCCACTGTAGGTTCTCCTACAAGCTTGGAAGGCGAGAGTGCAATTTTGCAATCTGCAAGCTCACTGCTAGATGCCACTAAATCCTACACACTAGTCCTGCAACTAATTAATTACCATCAACTGCTTAAAATTAGAGTTTCATTTAAAACAAAGTAAGACCTGCTGTAGCTGTGGCAGCTAAACATGAATTTTGGAAGGAATAGTTCTCCATGTTAGGAAACTTTAAAAAATGATATTAGTCACCCACAAGTAGGCCTATGCGCAATAAATATGAAGCTATGGCCAACAGCTAGTTAGCTTAGCTTAGCATAAAGATTGGAAATGGGGAAAATCAACAAAAGAGTGAACGTGTTTAGAGCTTACAAATGGACACATTCCATTGACACTGAATCCATACAAAAAGCAAAGTGTTAATAACAAAAGTTTTATGCTGGTAGGTGGATTTTTGTTTGTTATTTTCGCTTTTGTTTAGCTATTCCCCCATTTTCCAGTCTTTATGGCAAGCTAAGCTAGGCGGCTGTAGCTTCATGTTGCATATGTCATACAGACATGAATGGTATCCATCTTTTCATCTCACTCTGCAAAAAAAAACAAAAAAACTATTTGCATATCGCCCAAAATGTCAAACTGTTTCTTTAAAAAATATACTTCTAAAATTTACACTGCACCTTTAAATGATGTTTTATGATATAAGAATTTATGTATAAGAATGTCCAACATTTTAACAGTGGTGGAAATAGTACTGAAAATCTGTATTTAAGTACAAATACTGTTAATATACTATACAGGTTTTTTTTTTAACTTTATTGAAACAAATATAGATACACAAGTTTAAACCTCTTGTGTACATCACCAGAGTCTACGATCATAACAACTTTTTAAAAATAATTGTTGGATACAGGTAGTCGGCTCTGAAAAAAATATTTTTTTTGCTAATGAATTTGGATCTGTGAGTAGTCTTTAGTCAAAATTACCCCCAACTCCTGCGCAGTTCTGATCTCCTCACCAAACCTGTGTCTGCAGCAGCTTTTTTTTTTCCCATCTGTATGTCATGGTTTTTATTGGCCCCTTTGTGATCAGATAGCCTTAGGGGCTACAAAAATGCAGTGCAATAAGAGACTTAATAAATCCCTGCGTTTTAACATATGCTTTTCATGTGCTTTAAACAGCCATCAACGGGATCGTCCACGACATCGATGTGGTGCGTAAAGGAATACGCCTCATCACACTGATGGTGAGCAGCGACGGCTTCTACAAGATGAGTCGTCTGTATGTGACCCCAGACAGCTTTTTCTTCAAAGTTCGCCTTCTGGTTCTGGACACCTACAAGTGCAGCAAGCCCTGCCCGGACATCAAGCTAGGTGAGTGTAACAGGATGGCCTGAAAGCCTATAAAACAAAAGATTTGGACAAGAAAAACTGTATTCTATATAGTGAAAGGGTTATGATGAGTGTTCGACTGTATAACAACCCATATTATCTATATTTTACTTATTGTAAGTGGTTTATAAAAAGAAAAAATATCCACTGATTGATACTCCAGATCAGATTTAGGACAGTAGTATATTATGGGATATGTATGCAGAGACTGAAGGAAGTGTAAAGGCCCATAAATTATGAGGCCGATAACAAGTTTACACCAAATTGTTCTTGTGTGGGTTGTGGGATTTTGTTTCCCTGAATTCAGCAAAAACAGTAACAACCACTTTGTTTAGAGCAAACATGAAAATTGCTCAGCTGTGCATTTTTTCCAGTCATTTCAACATTTCCTCTATGTGTTCCCAAGGGACCAGATACATCGTAATGGGCCAAATCTACCACCGGAGGCGCCACCTTCCCAGTGACCTCCTGAACCTACTGGGCGGTAAACTGAAGCCTGGAGACGGCCTCCTGCGAAGCAACAACTACGTCAAGAGGTTCAACAAACGGAGGCACCAGAAAACCCTGGAGGCCACCCGCTCCAGGTGTAGGTGAAGCAAAGATAAGACTATCGCCCCCTGCTGCAGGGGAAGAGACATTGCAGCTGTTCTGAACTGATCATAACTAATCCCTCAGTATTGTGCAAGACAGAAGACCTTTTGCAGAAAGCATGGATTTATTTTCTTATGGACTGCTATGATGTATCATAATCCTGCGTCATCTTTGTTTTTGTTTTTTTTTACTCATCTGTAAAGTTCCTGAAGTTCTGACTTGTGGTGTCTTTGATAGAAAACACAAGCAGCTTCAATTAAATGGATTTTCCATGATCATTTTGTAATCTGTGGGGCATCAAAGAAGGGTGTCCCCTCAGCCCTCGATTATTTTCTCAAAATACCAACTCCACTCCTCATTCATTCATTCATGGCTGGATCATGAAGTCCCGAAATTGAAAAGGTATCAAATTGGCTCATTTTGAAAGGTGAAATGTTCAGAAAACCTTTGTTGTTAATGACACCAGTGGCCGTTAAGTGAACTGCAGTCGAGCATCCTGAGTATCGGCCAAAAAAGTGACGTGAAGTGAATTTGATTGACCTGCGTCATGTTGACAGAAGAGGTAAGTGAAGTTAGGCTTATGTTGTAATGGGTGCTGGTTGTTGTTGTAAGAGGACATTTCTAAGCTAATGTTAGCTACTGCTGCACACTGTAGCTGAAGAGAGACAAGGCACTCGGGAGCTTGCATAAATGTCACATCCTGTTTTTTCACAGAAAAACTGTCCCGAGTCCTTCACTTAGAAATCAGTCCACAGGTTGCTATAGGCAACCAAGACTCATTTTTAAAGTTATGTTACAATACGTTCACACATAGGACCTTTTTGTTGGATTTTGATATTAGTGCACAAAGCAAGATAATCTTCACAAATGAGTATAAAAGCAGTCGCCAGAAGTAAAAAGCTAATGTTAGGCTATAAACGAACTACACCACAGTCACATGACTTCACACGATCACCACTAAGTGACTAGTGTTTGGTGTGATAACATTTAGTGTCCCTTACAACCTCTGTAGCCTCATTTAGCCCCTTGTTGGCAGCCACCTTTTAAGACAGGTCAAAGCTGCAAAATTCACAAGTGCATTTACTGACATATTTTATGTCGTAGAACAAAACGTGAAAATGCCCTTAGCTGGTGTTAAACACAGACCTCATTCCAGCATCTAACCAAAAAGCCCACTCCAAAAACTGACTGACTTCGACAAGGGGACTGGAAGTGCTAATATGCTAACTCATTTCCGGATTTCAGGACTCATTCCTGCACCACTCTAAACAAAGCGATTAATACATGTAAATTGCTTCACGTAGTACCTTTAAATGGAAATTTTGCTTATCTGAAACATACTTCTGGCCATTTAGCATAAAATTAGTATATAGAATAAGTATATTCTATCATCTTGCATCTTTGCATCTTGCAAATAGGTTTGAGGTTGCAGATTTCAACAAACCCTTCGCCTCACCCTCCCCTTCCAAGCGTGTAGGAGAAGCTACAGTAGCGGTGAAACTTGCAAAAGATACACAGAAGGCTGTATCTAGAGCCACTGTTTGGTTTGTCCGTTCCTGTAGAAATATGGCAGTTCAAAATGGCGGCCTCTGCTGAAGCGGACCCCTCCGTAGATATAAAGGGCTCATTCTAAGGAAACAAAACTACAACAATTCTTATTTTTAGGTGATTATACACTAACACTAACATATTTATGAACATTATATTACATTTCTGTCATATTCTATCAATAGATTCTGCTAAATCGTAAACACTGGACCTTTAACATTGTCTTTTTGAGTAAATTCAAAGCGTGCTTCTTTTTAACAATTGAATATTAGACTCAAAATAACAACTGTGCACAATATTAAAGAGAAATGCATTTTTTTCTATGCAAACATATTGACTTTTCAAAATGAGGCCAGTTGCTTAGAACATTTTAGGAAATGTAGGAGTCATGGATCTCAGTCCATTATTTAAATTTAATATGTTTGATTAATTGGCAGTGCTTCTAAACTGATATGAATACAAAATGTTGTATTGCACTTAATAGCACTGTTTTGTAACAACCCAGCCCTGTGCGTGTTGTCACTGTGGTTGATATTGGTAAGCAGGAAATGCTCTATTACTGTTACAAGGACCAAAGGGACAAAGGAAGGACGGATCTGAAAACAGTAACAAACCACAGTGGAGGAGGAGGAGGAGGGTGAAAAAGGGAGCACAGGACCTTTGCTTGTCATGAGAGCGGCTTATTTTTCTAACTTTAATTATGCGTCCACGATGAAATATCTGCCCGAGTAGACTGGGACATCAAAAGGAGGCCTTGCTGAATGAGGAGGGCGTGTGTTGTTGTAGGGACTAAGCCATAAATCTAATCGCAGGAATCTGATCCTCTCCGCACCTGGACACATGACTTGGAAAAGTGCCTCCGTCACGGCTCCTCTCTGGGATCGCTCTTGTTTTCTTGCTTACACATAAACACGCACTCCTTTGGTGTAAGGCCAAAGCTAAAGAAGGGAGTATTTAAAGTATTCGGGCAGGATCGGAGAGTGAAGGAGGAGGCGGGGGCAAGGTGGAGGAGAAATAAAGGAGGTTATGTAAAATGACACAGGGAGGGGAGTGAAGCAGGATGTTGGGTCTGTCTTTCTGAGGGGATAGCTTCTTATTTAATCAGAAATCCCGGAGCTTGATTGCAGTACGACCCTGAGCTCATGCTTCTTATGAAAGGGAAAACATTTGCACTGAATGCTTACTTTGCTTTAATATACATGAACCCAATAAAAATGTGTATTTGTTTTGTACCCAATGACCCAGTGAGGAGTTTATTTGTCTTAAAACCCTCTGCTAATGCTATCACGTACATCCAGATGTGGTAAAAGTACACACATTCTGACTTGTGAAAAAGATCCTGGTAGAAGTCCTGATTCAGCTTCTTGACTCAAGTAAAAGTGACAGTATAGGCTCTCCCTCATATTTTTCATCTTGTTAGTTTTTCATTTTGTTACGTCTTTTATGTTGTTTTTGTCGTATGTGTTTTTTGTCTTGTTGTGTCTTTTACGTCGTTTTTCATCTTGTTACGTAGTTGTTTTTTTGTCTTATGTCTTTTTTGTCGTAATTTGTCTTATGTTTAATCTGTCTTGTTATGTCTTTAACGACGTTCTTCATCTTATTTTGTGACATAGTTTTTGCCTTGTTACGTCTTTTTCTGTTCTTGGTATGTCTTTTTTTCATCTTGTTATGTCTGCAACATTGTTTCTGTCTTGTACGTCATAATATTTTCAACGTCATTTCTGTTTTGTTGCGTCTTTTTCGTCTTGTTACGTAGTTTTTGTCTTGTTACGTCTTTGTCATCTCGTTACATCTTTTACGTTGTTTTTTGTCCTATTACATCTTGTTTGTCTTGCGTCGTTTTTCGTCTTTGACGTAATTTTTTGTCTTATGTCTTTTTCGTCTGGTTATGTCTTTTACATTTTTTTCGTCTTGTTACGTCTTTTTTGTTTCATCTCTTTAATGTCATCTTGTCACGTCTTTTCATCTTGTAACATCTTTTTCATCTTTTGCATCGTTTTCGTCTTGTCTGTCGTGTGATATGCCCTGATGGACACATCCGTAAATCTTTTCTTCCTGTTATTATTTGATCCATTCAGGTTGAAATCAGTCTTGATGTTGGAAGGCAGCGCATGATGATGCAGAATGAAAATAATCAAGAATTGCCCTCAGATGCATTAAAACTAAAGTAACAAGCCTGTTCTGAAAATGTAAGGAGTAGAAAGTACAGATATTTGTGTTAAAATGTACAGATTAAAAGTCAAAATTTGTCAGAAAAATGAATACTCAAGTAAATTCTACTTAAGTACAATAATTAAGTGTTAGCACTTAGTTTCATTTCACCTCTGCACACAGCTGCCCTCTGACAGAAACATTGATCCTCATTATCATTCTCAGTGATTGCATGAGAATGAGTCCCCAAAGTAAGACACTCTAATTAGAGTTTAACAACCACGCTCTCTGCCTGGCCTCCGGGAGGAGAGAGGGACTTGGGAACTTGGACGTGGAGGCAGGCAGGGCTAAGCCTCTTTTCTCCCCCTCTGTCCGTCTGTCAGCTGGGCCGCTCGGTTCCCAGGCTTGACCAAGCCTCTATCTGGGATCTGCGCTGGAGGGAACAGATGCAGGCGGGCAGGAAACAGGAGCCCGCTCCACATCTTGGCTACCATCGCAGCGGGAGGACATTCCTCATCGCAGAGGATGTAAAGGAGGAGGAGGAGGGAGAGAAAAAGGGGGATGCGGGGGGGAGGTGGGAGTATCTCTTCCTGTGTGATAGCCCCCAAGCCACAAGAGGGGAGTGAGAGAAAGAGCGAAGGGGTGGTGGATTGAAACCACTTGGGGCTTGTGGTCATCTGCGGTGCTCTCAGCGCCCGTGCGAGACTCTGGATTCATTTAGCGGTTTGAGTGTGGGGTTTAGAGGGGGGTGGGGGTGGGGGAGGAGGGTGTGAGAGGAGAGAGTGAAAGGTCAACCCTGAAGGTGGCTTTATGTGTCACGTGGGTAATTTGATCACAGGAAGAGTTTGCATGAGTGTGTTTGGGGTCACGATCCCTCATCCTTCAGCGCTCACAAGTACGCACACATTTCACGTAAAGCTCCAGATAACTGATAAGTTAACCTGAGGGCTGAACTTGCAGAGTAAAAATGGGCTGAGGGCCCCAAGTGACATCACTGTTTTCCCCAGTATCTGTGTGGTGTGTCTGTAATAGTTAGTAATTGAGCAGAGGTTGGAACACGTCGGAAGTCTCAAATGTTTGCACTCAAGTCTGAAGTCAAGACATACAGTTGACCCTTCATAAGTCCTGCCCCTTTTCACTCTGTGCTCCAATAACAGCTGAGTGAGCTTGATACAACTCTGCTGTCTCCTGTACTTAGATATGTTATGTGTGAGGCTAATATATGCCCACATTTTTAATATGGTTTAAAGACGTTTCTGGGGGACCAGCAAAAGCCACATATATTCACTAGCTAGCCAATCTACAACAGCCAACTAGTTAGGTAGCATTTTGCTTAATTAGTTAGCTAATTAACTAGCATTTCTCTCGTGTTAGCTAACTTAAGATGTGACCTAATATATTGCTTTTACCAGAAAAAGAAAAAGTTGATCAAGCTACCAAGCTTGCACAACTGTTTATGGAGCACATAGCTAAAAGGCATAGGACTAACGAAGGGGCAGTTGAGCCATTCTAAGTCCCATTCCTTTTCTTTCTGTGCTCCAATAACAGTTGAGCAATCTTGGCACCTGGTGGAACCTCAGACAACTTTCTCCTTTCCTGTCCCCTCTACTTAGATATGCCATGTGCTAGGCTCCTTGATTGTGTAAAAGATGTTGCTAAATGGTGACAACCCCACGGCGTTGTGGGTGGGGCTAACGGACCTGGGCCCACCCACTTGTACAACTGGCCCACCTTAAATGACTGGGAGACCATACATTTTCTTAACTGTTATTTTTAATTATTAAAATCAGTATTTTAATACACCCTTAAGACAAAAAAAATGGTATCCATTTGAAAAAAACAACAACAACATTTATTTGTCTATTATCACATGTGAGGTCTGGACCAATCACAACGGACTATTATTTGTCACCCCAGAGATGTTATGCTCGCATACGCATGTCACAGTGTGGCAGTTGTTCAGCATGCAACAGTATGGGAGGTAGAGCTAAATATTCCTGCCTTTACTTGATTGTCTGCAGATTACCTCCACACCAGAGACAGTTAAGTTTATGAATGAACGGCGCAGCGCACCGCTCTCATGTTAAAAGTCATTATAGCTCACCAACCGTTCTGGATCGCTCCGTTTCTCCCTCTCCCTGCAATCAATTTTAAGAATAGTCCTGCCAGAGCAAATGAAAATGCATTAAAAGGAATTAAATGCGTTTTCTTAATGAACTGATGTATTGATCTGCTTAATCCATAGCGAAAATATAGATAAGTGTCATAATCAACTAAATGTGCTAGTAGCCTTCCATAACATATCAGTCATTTTTGTTAAACTGAGACCACCAGTTGGAAAAAGTGTTAACTTTTGTAATTAAAAGGCCCTGCCAAAGGGACTGTGGCCCACCCAAAATTGAAATCCTGGCGCTGTGCCTGGTGACAAATGACTGATATCATCACATCTTAAGTTTGCTAATGTTGGCCAAAAAAGCTAACTAACTAGCTAGCTAATCTACACCAATAGTTAGCTAGCTAGTTACATCTGATAGCTAATGTTAGCAAAACACTAGATAGCTAATCTACATCAATCATTAGCTGGCTACTTAGCTAACATTTTTAGCTAACAAATAATGTATTTCACTTTTACAGGCCCTCCAGCAACGTCTTAATAATCTACAAAATGTGGTTTTCCTTTCAATAGAAATGAGATTAGCACATAGCAAATCTAAGTGCAGGAAACAGTAAAGGAGAAAGCTGACTGATATTCCCCTGGTTACCAAGCTTGCTCAACTGCAGCACAGAGTGAAAAGGGGTGGGGCTTAGGAAGGATCAACTCCCAAGTCAAGTCCCAAGTCCTACTTTGAGTTTCGAGTTCTCAACAAGTCACAATGCCCTCTTCACCAAATTTAAAGGCATGGTGATTCTGTGAGCCTCAACTTTTCCTTGTGCAATTTCAAATATCAAACTAAGTTGAAAGTTGCTGCATCTCTCTGTAATTTTCAAACTGCACATTTTACAAACTGCAATACGTATTTTGTTGAACACGTCATAGTTTTTGTATGTGAATGAAATGATCTTTGCTATCACTTTTCCAACTAGGGCTTAGGAACGTAACGTTAGGCTAGTTCTTCACGGTTCTCTCCTGCCACTTGATTGGATGCTGTCGCATTGGTTCAAACTTGACCTGAGGAATTAAGTGTTGCTCTGAGAATATATAGTGTTAATTGATTCAGAAAATTAATTGATTCATGGCTCACTTGTCAAATTACATATGTTTAAATCTTTGGGCTAGGGGCAAGGTATCAGGTATTATCAGGTCCAAGTGAAGTCACCAGTCCAAGTCAAGTCTTCAAGTCTTTTTGTATTTTGCTGAGTCAAGACTAAAACCATCAAATTTTGTGACTTGAGTCGGACTCAAGTCCAAGTCATGTGACTCAAGTCCACACCTCTGGTAATTAGTTTGTCATCACTTGATTTACCACAAACTGAATCTTGTGGGGGAGTTTGAGGATTGCAAAGACCTCATCTCACTCTCCTCTTCCAAGCACGTAGGAGAACCTACGGTGGCTGCAAAATTCACAGAAGGCCCTCTTCAGAGCTAGTGTTTGGTTTGTCCATTCTGGGTTGCTGTAAAAACATAGTGGTGCAACATGGTGGACTCCCTGGAAGAGGACCCGTGCCTTCTGTAGATATTAACAGCTCATTAAAAGATAACGAAAACACGGCAATTCTTATTTTCAGGTGATCACTAATGAAAACATATTATGAATATTATTATGTACCCATTTTATGATTTATGACATTTCTTGGAGTATCTGCTTGTTGTCTGGCGATGTCATTGTGAGTTTTTACTCTGCCACATAAACCCTGTAAAACCACAGTGGGTCATTTTTACACTTTGGTTTTTGTACAAATTAAACAAACAAGCTGTAACGTGTTAATTTGTGAACATTACAGGTGCTGGTAGGTGGATTTTTGTTACCTTTGGACAGAGCCAGGCTAGCTGCTCCCCCTGTTTTCAGTTTTTTATGCTAAGCTAAGCTAACTGCCCGCTGGCTGCAGCTTCATACCTTATGTAGACCTGAATGGCATCAATCTTCTCATCTCACTGTGGATAAGAAAGCAAAACTGTAAAAGTGTTCCTATAAATGTACTGCAAGAAATTCTTAACTTGTTATAAAACAGTCTGTTTAATATTGATGCCTCTATATGAGCTACATAAACAAACAAGACCATCAGAAAGAAGACTGTATATTTCCATATAGTTATTCTAATGTCTGTCACCAGGTCACATTCTCCTTGAAATCAGATTAAATGATTTATGCATACCAAAGAACCTATGTTTACATTTTCCCAGGCAAAATTACAATGAGTACTGGTATTTTCTAACACTCTCATAATAAAAATGCTAACATGCTAATGTTAAGCAGGTATATAATGTTAATACCATGTGCACCATCTTAGATTAGCTTGTTAGTATGCTATCATCTGCTGGTTAGCAATAAGGACACAGTACAACTGAGGCTGATGGGAATGTCATTAGTTTTTCAGGTATTTGGTCATAAACCAAAGTATCACAAAAGTGATTAAAAGTTACCTTAAGTAGACTGAATGTGTGTGGAAAAAATCTCATGGCAGTCCATCCAACAGAGACATGTAGCCTAAATCAAAACCACAAATGTGAACCTCATACTTGTGCCAGAAGAAAAGTCAGAGGATAACCAAACTCATTATCATCTTCCTCTGGGAACTGAATATCGCTTACTGAAACAGATGTGTTTGGTAAAACTTAAATCTTAAACTGTTTTCAACACGCTATGACGAATCTGGCGAAGTACCGGGAGTTAACACGCCGCCATTGCTTCTCTCTACAGTTTGAGCGCGAATAAATGTGAGTCCTCATAAGAAATTTACAGCTGTTTGATTTTACACTTACTTTGTATGTAAGGTTACTTTTAACGGCAGTTATAGGAAGTCAGGAACAACCTGTGCAGTTCGGCTGCTCCAACAGTCATGTCAGATTTCAACTTTGTAAAAAAAAAAAAGAAAAAAAAAAAAAGAAAAAACAATGCAAAATACACAAACCTTTACTGCTACTTCAGGAAGCCTGCTGCTGTCTGAGACTCTACAGAGATTCAGAGGACGGCAATGTTTCAAAGTGGTCAAAAATATTAACAGATAGGACCTTTGTTCTTGACAATCTTGAATAGCCTACTTGATGAAAAATGTGAATTCCATTTTTCCTCTCCATTATCCATTTCTGGCTATATTGTCCTAACCAACGTCTAACTACTGTGTAAAATGTAAAGAACATTAATATCTCCATCCTAAAAAGTACCGTCATCAGTTACTGAGGGCCGCTGCTTAATGCTGTCAATCCAATTATCTATGTTGTCATTCAGCAGATAGCAACAGACACGGTGACTAGAAGGGAACCCCAGATCCGTAGAATCTCGCGAGAGTGAACACTCTCACCCGAAACTATAACGAATCTCGCGAGAGTCCCGCAAATTTGGGGTTCCCTTCTAGACACAACTAGCAGACCGAGACGCGACGTGCCACTGCAGGGAAGCGGTTTTATATTATTTTATATTACATATTTATTTCTGTATATATATTTATCCATATATTTTAAAAATACATATTTATTCTTTTGCAGGCAAAATTTATTTTTCCTGCATATTTTAAAAATCTTTTTATTTGATGTCATTTATCTATCGCCATCTCTTATTTTTTCCTTATTCTTCACCCTATTGTTTTTGCTTTTTAGATTATGGGTGCGCTTTCATGCCCAGACTGAGCAGTCAATTTATTCATTCAAGCAAAAACAATAAATAAGGAGATTAAGGGGATAAAAATTAATAAATGACATTATCTAAAAATAAATACTGTAAATTTATTAAAACATGTACAGAAAATATTTATATGCAGTAAATAAGTATATACAACAATATACAAAAATACATGAACAAATAAATGTGAAAATGAAAATGCTTCTAATATTTATTTTCTCTTTTATTTCCAAATTTATTTAATTATTCTTTTATTTCTCTAATAATTGAAAGTTTTTTTTAAATATTTTACAGATTTAGTCTTTTTTATGGCAGACTTTTGACTCCACAGAAATGTGCAAGACTCAAATATTTATACAGTGTATGTACAGTAAAAAAACAAAAAACAAAAACAGAATGAAAAATAAAGATAAACTTCTTTCCAGTGCGTCTGTACTGAGCAGAAACAATCAAAGAAAACGCAACTCTTTTAAAAACTGGTGTCAAAAACATTACTTTATTACCTAGGATGAAATGTCCTATCAAGTACAAAAGAGAATCTCTTCGGAGTTGCCACAGTCTGTTAAAAACATAGAGTACTTTTTATCTGCAGTTACGTTTCTTCAACATTACTCAAAAAACTGAGAACTTCTCATTGATATGAATAAATAATACAAGAGATGCAATGTCAATATAGAAGTTATGTTGAACGGGTCGGTTTCTTACAAAAAAAAGAACAACTCTTTACAAGAGTTAACTGTGTCACTCTACCTCATTCAAAAACTTTATGCTCACAATATGCAGCACTTTTAATATAAAGGGCAATTTCACCTAAATGTAGAGTTCAATTAAAGAGAAAAAATATACAGGCGGGCTTAGTTGCTGGTTCAAAGAGTGAAAAATAAAAGTTTCTACTGATCTAAAAATCTTTCGTCTCTACATATTTGGACAGCCATAATATACAATAGAGATTACAAACGGTGGATGAAACACGTCATCATCAGATTACAAAGTGACGGACATTTGTGTGAAAAGACACACAAACACAGAAAAGGAGACAGAAGCTACATTATCTCTCAACTCTGCTTATACACACACACACAAAAAAAACTTTGTGATTGAAACTGAAACATTTGCTTAACGGTTTTTTAACAACTTAAAGTGTAACTGTGTCTCATGACCGCTCCCCTCCTAAAAAACTGATAATCACGGATTACAAAAATGTTCCCAAATATGCTAAAAATGCAGCTATAAAATTTTCATACAAACCCCACGGTACAAAGACTCCCCAGTCCCCGCTCAAAGTTTACTCCCAGACATGCTGCCGCAGACCGCAACATAACTGAGTTGATGCTGAGTGGAAAAGTCCATTATCCAATTACTTAACCATGCTTTGAGGGCGAGTTGAGAGACATATGTGAGCCAACCTGTCAACTTCAATGAAATATGCTGGAAGAAGTGGCTGATAGATAAGCGGAGAGAGACTCTCAGGCTCTCAGCCATCGACAGGGACGAGACAGAGTGCGTGCATGGAGGGACGTACGTACAGTACATGGACAAGTTTCACCTTCCCTGAAGGCCCCAACAGTCTAGCTTCCTTTACTTCATGTGTCCTTCAAAAAAAAAAGGTCACGTTCAAAAAGGAGCACAGAGCTAGTTAGCATTCTTCACTACACAAAATGGAAAAAAGGTCAGAAGAGGGGCAGGATGTGGTGGGGTGTCCTGGGTGTTTCCCCCTCTGAGAACTAACATGAAAGTAGCACAGCCCCGCAAACTAAATGAAGACCCACTGAGTGAGCGCTGTCGACGCCTGTATGTGGTGTTAAACAGACAGAAAAAAATAAATAAAAATCATCTTTTGACTTTTTTTCTTTTTAAACAGAAATCTGTGAGAGGGAATGTGCAGTGAAATGTACCACTGACAGCCAGTCAGGTTTGATGTGCCACCATGTCGGGCTGTGTGAGGCTGGTTCATGTTTCGTGCGGGGTCGCACACCTGAGCGTGTAGTCAAAATAACTGAGTTCTACAGAAGCACTGAGAGGCAAGTGAGGAAAAAAAAAAATTCTAAGTCTGATCTAAGCTGTTTTCTCCCGTGTTTATGACTTAAGACGGGGGTCTGTAACCTTTACGATCAGAAGAACCATTTTTGTCTGGAACTGCAACTATTAAATTCTCTCTTTTCATTCTTTTTTAAAAATTTGGCATCCATAGCGAGCTTATGGAGACTCCGCCAAGAAAAGGCACAGAGCCATAGACCTGGGCTACAACACACATTTTAGCCGCGTTAAACTTTCAATATTTTATTAAAACTTTTTGTAAAATCTGGTGTGTAAGAATCACCTTACACTGTACAAAAAAATAGTTGCGACAACTCAAAATTTCAAGACAAAAAGTTTTGCTGACCTGTAATCTTCAGTTGAGATGATTTACTTTTCTCATTTAGATAAACTTTAATCTTATTTATTTTCAAAAATTAATCACAGCAAGTTGTGAACCTGGTGTGTCGTTATTTTTGTGACTGGTTTTAACAGAACAATTTTTTGGGGCTTTATGAAACTCAAAGATTTAAGTTCATCTAAAGAAGAAAAGTCAATCACCTCAACAAAAGATCAGTAGTTCACTTTTTCAAAGCTTTGAATTTGAGTTGGGCTCAAAACTCAGAAGTCAACTGCAGAATGCTGACTTGAAGTTTTGAGTTTTCTCAACTATTTTGTTTTTATAGTGATAGACCTACGATATATTCATTTTTGACTGGAGAGAGGGGCTAAAGAGCTGCACGCAGCTCCAGAGACTTCAGAAAAGGTGTAAAAAAGGGATGCTCCATCAGGATGATCTTGTGAAACAGGTGGGGGAAAAGTTTTGCCAGGTGAAACTCAGGCTCTCTTATGATAACTTGTACGTGCGGCAAGTCAGGTCACATCAGCTGTTAACCAAAAAGTGAAACTGAGGATGGAGGATGAGAGGCAGACTTTCCACAAGTGGAAGCACTGTCATCATTTTGAGTTTGTTTGGCTCCTCCAGAAAGAATCTGTAGTGATGGAATCTGATTTGAAGGTCACGCTCAGAGAGGTCGACTTTGTTTCCACCGCAGACGACATCTGGAGAGCTGACTTTATGAGTGCGACATTTCCCTGGATCAGCTGATCAGGCCCCTGGATTCTCGTGACATCAAAAGATCACGCGAGAATCCCTTTTACAAGGCTTCAAGTGGTGCAGCCAATCAGGTTATGACAAGTCAGCCAACATGGTGCAAAAGTAACAGCGAAACTAATTACTTTTGATACCAAGCATGAGTGAATATCATTACTTTTTAAAGGAGTATTAAAGGAGTAATAGCATCTTCCTGACTAACTTGCCCAACACTGTTGTTACCACACAATCTCTGAACCTTGTCCATGAAGGAATTAAAACTCACCTGGAAGAAAACCTTTAATGCTTTTAGTCCTAATTACAACATGGGGTAGTGGTGCACTTCAGCCTCTTGTGGCTGAAATGAGTATTACAACAACAAACACTTAAAATGATCATTAATTCTGGGTCAAGGAAGAACTCTCCATGATTCAACTGGCAGAGTTTAGATACAGTAAATATGCATACGTATGCTTTTCCCTTCAGCCAGGTGGATCTAATGATGCAGAATATTATCTGATATTCTTATCTTAAACACTGTACATATCAGGACTTGTATACAACTTCTGAATATGTAATTTTATGGTATTATTATTTATTTTTTTCCACTGGAGCCTTGTGGTTGAGGTTTCTTTATCACTCAAATATGACTGTTTTTGTTCTGAAACATTTCCACACATGGGAAAACAATTAAGGAACTTAGAAAGATTAATCTGTCAAAACCCTTTTCAAACATATTTTTTTAAATTTGCTTCTCAGGGCTTCCGTAGTTGCAGCAGAGGTGGTGTGAAACATGGAAGGCGACACTGCTCCTGAACAAAGCGGATCTGAAAACTGATTTCAGTGGGATTATGTTTTGTTGTGGGGGGTGAAGAGCAACGTTTGTTCCTACGGCAGCAATTAAATGCTGCTTTGAGACATACAGCTAAGACGAATGAAGTCCTAAAACGGGAATTTCCGTTTTCATTTTGACCTTATGAGTGTTTCCATACGAGGCGGAGGCTTTAATGGGATGTTTGTGTCATAAAAAAAATGTGACAGGTTCAAATGAAAGCTGCACCTCTGGGAGGGAAGCAGACGCTTTGCTATAGATGAACAAAAACAGCCATCAGCTACAGAATGAACACAAACTCTTTTTTTTTTTTTTTTAAAAAAGAGCCTGCTGCTGCCGTCAGATCAGATCAGACTGCCACTGAACATCCAACCAGCCAGCTCATCCTCCGTCTCTCCCGTGCGGATCCGTCTCCTCGTGGATGGGATCGCTCTGGCAGGAGCAGCTGGTTGGGGATGGAACAGGCTGACAAACAGAGTCCGTGGTCGCCCCTGCTCCGACTTCTCTGTCGTTTTGTCCCAGTGACACTTTGGATGAAAAGGGGGGTTTTTTCTCTCTGTTTAGCTCTGCAGCGGAGGAGTTGGAGGTTGGGCGAGCTGAGCCCAACTGGGACTGCGGGGGCCCTCAATCATTCAGAGGAACCCACAGGGCCTGTCTTTTTGATTTTAGGAGGGAGCTAAGAGGCTGCTGATTGTAGTTTGTTGTTATGAGACCTACAGAGACGGGCACAGAGAGGAGGAAGAAGACAGTTGGAAAACTTCTTGTTGTTTCCTTTTTTATTAAAAGCTTTACAATATGACAAAAATATGCACTAGGGGAAATACAAAAAAACAAACAAAAGAACGAAAACAAAAAAAAAACAAAAAACAAAAACATGGATTGGATGCCAGTGGGTCAGACACTTTGACAGAGACCAAGCAGCCATGTTGGTGAAATGTTACTGAAGTGTTTGATGTGTTGTCGGCCCAACAGTGTATATACAAAGACTTTTTTTTTTTAAACTGGAGACCGTCGAGCTCGCCATATTTAGAACAGGAAAGCTAAACTACATTTTTCTCCAATCTATCTTTACAGATCCTACCATTATTTCCTTTAGAACATAAAAATAGTCCTTCACAAGAAGATATAATATGCACATGAAATAAAAATATACATGATACAGCCAATAAAACGAAACTAATAAATGTTGCATGCTTTTTTTTAAAAATTCTCGGCTAAGAAATGAGGTAAAAATGCTGCAGCATATTATGACCAAGATAATAAACAACAGTTCTGTCAAATTAAAAGATAAATTATCTGTGTGTGTGTGTGTGTGGAACTTAAGTCAGATTTCACAATCAAAATCAATAGCTTTTTGTTTTTTTCAAAACGGAATCTCAAGAAAGAGAACGACAAACTTCAGGTTTTGTCTTCTATCCAACTCAAACATAAACAAAATATCAGTCATCTGTTGCAAGAAGTGTAAGAAAATACATTTTCCCTTGAATGCTTTGTGTTACCAACATGGCTGCCATTATTAGACAGTAGAAACGTTTTTTTTCTTTCCTTTGTTTCTAAAATAAAAAAGGATCACACCTACAGTGTGGTTTAATATATGCACTTTCTTACAAAGTTTGTTTTTAACGCTGTTTTAAACAAGTAAAAACAGCAACATCCGGGATAGCAAATTATTGTTTTTTTTGTTTGTTTGTTTGTTTGTTTGTTTGTTTTAAGAGTGACCCCGGCACCCAGGAGTCTGACATCACAATCTGCAAGAGAGAGAGAGAGAGAGAGAGAGGGAGAGACAGAGAGAATGGATGGTGTAAATACAGGCGGGTGAAGCACGTCACCGTTTCAGGCACATGAAGCTGGATGCAAACCACAAGACTCGCTGAGCCGATCAAATGACAGAGGTGAAAGGAGAAGCTCTGAATTGAGTTAAAACTCACCATGAAATCTTCTGCAAATAACCAAATTAAAGGGTAACTTCAGTATTTTTAAACCTGGACTTAGTTACTCATGTTTTTGTGTCAAAGTGACTACTGGGGACAATCATTTTTGAAACTGGTAAATTACTAGGTGAGAACTCTGCTTTTGCTTTTGTTTTTTGCCTCTGACAGGCTCAGATTGTATTTCTAGGTGTCTGACAACATAATGGAAAGGATCATTACAAAGACAGAACTTTAGTTAAAGAGTAAGATCCTTTTTCTTTAAACATAAACAGCCACCAGACTCCATTTACAAAAACAGTCATTTTATCATCGTGTAACATACTTCAGTCAAACTTGACAGAAACCAAATAAAACTCATTGAAGCTGTCTTGGTTCACCTTCCTGCTGCTCCAACAATCACCATCTCTGGTTTGGTCGAAACAAACCCTTAATTCACAGAAGAAGATGTGAAAATACTCTGGCTCGACACGCCGTTTCTCCCTGCTGCTTCTCTGATGTCCGACCCCGCTTCTCGCTCCTCCCCTGACATTTTCACATCCAACGCAGTGGACTAAAAGCTTATATCGACCAAACCAGAGTTGCGTGGAACAGTGGAAAGACAAGTTGCAGCAGTCTCGCTTAATAATGGACCAATTTTAAAAAATTATAATCCCCATTCGTCACTTAGACACAAAAAAAAGGAAACAGGGTCCAGGTTGAGGAAATACTTAATTTATTCTTTAAAGTCCAGCCAAAGCATAAAGTACAATAAGTTTTATATGCATTTATAAATCTGACTGTGGTGAAAATCTTGTTGTGTGCATCCACCCAAAGCAATCACATCACGCAGCGAAGGCAATGCAGCGAGGTGAGTTTAGAGGCACATCCAAGCACGAGCAGGTAGTGGAGTTATCGGGGATTATTTGTTGTCTGACTGTTTTTTTCTTTTGGCCTTTTTTGGTTTAAACTTACTGAGCCTCAACTAGATGGTAAAAGCTCAAGTCTAGAGCTGCAACAATTAATTGATTATTGAATTAACTGCAACTAAACTGATAATCAATTTATCATTTTGAGTGATTCTGTTTTACTAAAAAAATGTCCAAATACGAATATTTTTTTAGTTTCTTTACACCTTTCTGACAGTAAACTGAATATTTTAGTGTTTTGGACAAAACAACATCTGAGGACATCATCTTGGACTCTGGAAAACGATGATCAACATTTTATTCAACTGACATTTTATGGACCAAACCACTTATCAGTTAATTGAGAAAACAATCAACTACTCGAGCGTGAACATAACTCCATAACTCCAC
>JAJHUR010113822.1:0-11243 GCA_027495735.1 Lutjanus campechanus | reverse complement strand
CAAAGCCTTGCCACTGAGTTCGCATTGCAGCAAGTTGAGCCTGGGTTGACTTTTTTGGACGATCCTGTGTTGGCACTGCATTGACGGGCTGGCTTCGTTCTGATTAATTCTGACAGCTGAGTTGGACTGACAGGGGAAAACCAGTATACATTCAAAAATGTGTTGTCTTTTGTCTCCATGTTGGCTCTTTGTCCACACTCATCAGGCATTTTTCTCACGGCCTGCAATCAGTCATTTTCCATTGACGTTCTAAGCAACTGCCACACATCTAAAATTCATGTTCAGTCTTAAAAAACTTTACAGATCAAACAACACAGAGTACTTTGTTAAAGACACTACAACACTACCCACAATGAACAATGAAGAGTTAGGAGTAAGTGTTTTAAACTGTCTTCAAAGATCCTATAAAATGAGCATTTCTGCTTCCTGTAAAAGTATTACGTGCTGTACTGACTGGTATAACTAAAAGATACAACCAGTAAAGTCATTACCCATATTTCAACACGTAAGATTGATCCCTCTACTGTCTTATTTTAAAGATCCCCCAAGTGATTCTGAGAAAAGATGGTTGATTCAGCTATCTTTAACAATCTTCCTCCATCATCACTTGTGGCAACGTTGACAGGAAATACAAAATGCAACAGGAAAGTCGTCATGTTTTCTAACTGCTGACTGGTTTCACTAAAATTTGGTCTTCTAGTTTCTTCTGTTTTCCAATTTGATGTGGGCCTTGTGTTAGGGAAAAGTTTTTAACAGTCATGAAACGCTCTTTGAAGCAGAAAAACAAGCTTCAGTTCTTTTTTTTTATAAAGTTTGATATCACTTGTGACATCAGAAGAAAATAAAGGCTCTTCAAATTTTCACCACTAATTTGCTCTCAGCAATGACACTTGAGTATAAGTTTTAAACTTCTAAAAAAAAGAGAACCGATCAGAATGAAAAATGAAAAAAACTTGGAAATGTTGAAATTGTCTGACAGGCACAGCTTGATGCTCGCCTACATTAATTCTAGCTTCTGTGGCGAAAATCTAATGATCTGATGATGCTAATTAAACACTTAATTCTTGACCCTTTCACTGTGATGAATTAGAAGCAGCTAATAATCTTCTTATCTTGAGTTTGTTAATGAACCGATGGGGCAGTAAAATGTCACTTCACTGATGTCAGACCAGTTAATTATTAAAATCACTTTCAGGAACAGAAAAAAAGCAGAGCATGTCGAGGGGAAAGTCATTAAGTGAGGTTAAAACACGGCGGAGTTTTTAAGTTCGCAGTTCTGTTCTGATTCTGACGTGCTGCGATGCGAAGAAACCGACTTTCCAGAAGACAAATACTTATCGCCATGACAACAAACAAAGCAGAGGTTGGCTGCAGACATTGTCGCTGATGTAAATGAGCTCTCGACTCTGAGAAAACAAAAGAAGAGTCGCCCACGAGAAAACACGCATGGCACAAAAACACCACTCTGCTCACAGACCCTTCAATTAAAAGTGCAGCTACACTTAACACTGGAGTGTTCAGGATGTGTGTGTGTGTGTGTGTGTGTGTCTGTGGTTGGACGGGTGTGTGTGTGTGTGACTCAAACCACTGTCACCTTCACTCACATATGAGTCATCCCTCTAATTAAGAGACAAGAATCGTGACACCTCTCAGCGTCTGTGCAACAATTATCCAATTAGGCGAGCCGTGAGGCTGCAGGCTGAGGTTTCTCACACCAGACTGGACAAAAACAATCCATTACCTCAGTGTGCGTGTGCGTGTCTGTTTAGTTTTAGGGAGACTGATCTGTTGGTCAACTTGCCAATAAATCGTCAATAACTTTCCGTGTAGAACAGTTGCTCCAGCACACCATGCGGACACTTTAACATTCACTGCTGTACACTTGGAAGTTTGTGCTACTTTGTCTGATTTATGATCGCAACTAAATTATTTTGATTGTCGGTTACTCTGTCAATCATTTTCTCGATTAATTGATTAATTATCCCTGTAACAATCTTGTCACTTGAAGCACACGGACATATCCGTGTGGCCCAAATTGTTGCACCTATTTTTTCAAATCATTTCTGTAGCCATTATTTTTGTTCTTTATGAAACTGTTCATCGTTTTCTCAATTAATCAATTAGTTGTTTGGTCCATAAAATGGTGAAAAATATTGTTCAGTGTTTTCCAGAGCCCAAGATGACGTCCTCTAATGTCCTGTTTTGTCCACAACCAAAAGATATTCAGTTTACTGTCAGAAAAGAGTAAAGAAACCAGAAAATATTCACATTTAAGAAGCTGAAATGAGAGAATTTTGACTTTTTGACTTTGACTTTTCTTAAAAAATTACTCAAACCGATAAATCGATTAAATAATTGGTTAAGAATCGATGCATCGTTGCAGCTCTTGTCTGATTGTCTTACTGTTTGGTTTGCAGATTGTGTTGTTGCAACCAGTATAATGATGTAGTTGTCAGAATAAAGTGTCAACTGTCAACCAAATTGCATACAGTTGCTATGAAGTGCAAACCATGCATCTCTTGTGTGTCAACTTTTCAGGAATTTCACTTCCAATAACCAACATTTATGGTGTTTCTTTACGGACAAAAACACAGTTCAGAATGAATCTCAATGCTGCTCTGTGTCTGCTGGATGCGTAAGTAGTCTGCAGCATCAAATTGTATTGAATTAAAGACAGTGGGGAGCAACGTCAAGATGGCGTCAGGTCACGTCAGCATCATGCTCGCCTGATGATGTCTATACGGGATCCATATTTTCTGCACATTTCCAAAGGGTCCTGCAGCAAAACTCTCTGCACAATATGCACTTTTCCTTTGAGATGTGATAATATTCCTTATGCATTTTCCATCGGCACGATGCACACGCACTGCAGTGCAGAAAGTTGAGAGAGGTTCAACTTTATGGACTAGTTTAGCACTCCACTAACGGGGAAGGGGGGGATCATTGTTGCTCGCCAGGGCATCATTGATGTTTCAACAATGCAAGGTGTAAGGTGGAAAAAAGTCTTTCTGTACACGGAAACAAACTGCAGCAGGAAATGAAGAACTTCCTCATGTGTAGTACAGAGGCGACATCAGAAACAACTGTCCAGCTGCTGCAGAGTGTGTAAATTATGTGCTCGGCTCAACACACCCACAGAGCTTCATGGGAGGCCAGAGAGCCTTTGTTTACATCTGTATATATGAACGCAGCAGTGGCTGAAATCCGATGCTCTATCACACGTATGAATCTTAAAGTAACAGTCAAGCTGCTTAACACTGTTTATGTAATCTAAATACATGATGCCAATATTGCAGGGATATTCTGTCCTTGCTGCTGAAAAACCACAAAAACACAATTTGACCCTGAATCCTTAAAAGCAGTATCCAAACTTGGAAATCCCAACATGGGACATGACATCAAACTTTTCTCATTTCACAAATTACCAGAATCTGTGTTTTTCTCATTGAACGATGTTGTTCCGTTGTGTTACAGTTACAGTATAATATGATAATGTTGTGCCGTGGGTGTCCATCCTCCAGTCAGGCTCGCTGTTAGTGTCGTTCTCTAAAACAGAAGCCGTCCTGGCCCTTAATCACAGTGATTACTTAACCACAGAGGCTCTTAAGTGCTGCTTATCAGAACTCCTCTTGAGAGCAATTACACCACCACTGCTCTCTCTTTCACATTCACCCTCCTCTGAAGCTCCTTTTTCATCCTCCTGTCCTCTCCCCCATCCATCAGCTGTCTCCCGTCTGTAGCCTGTCTCCTACACGGCCTTCCTCTCCTTTCCTCTCGTCCTTTCCTTTCTCCTCTTCTCTCCTACTTCATGCTTTTCACTGTCCATTAAAAAAATCCGTCTCTTGCCCTCTCTTCTTCTTCTAGTTGCTCTTTTCCCTTCTTATTTGACTTTTCTGTCCTAATCCAATTTTTCTAATCCATCTATTAGATTTTGAGATATTTCACAGGATAACTGAAAGCTTTGAGCTGCTGGTGGTGCTAAATTAAAACTCCTGAGATCACAGAATTCATAAGGATTCATCCTCGGAGCACCACGGACATCTGTACCAAATTTAGTGGTAATCCATCCAGTGGTTGTTGATATATTTCAGTCAATGGATTAGAGGTTCCTGTAGGTTGTAAATAGTTCATTTGAGCATCTCCTTCCCTTTGTATATTTTTTAAAACTTCTAAAAAAAACAACTTTAAACCACCTACTTGATGTCCCTGTAGTGAGCAGACATGAACAAATCTATTTTGTCTGTTTAACTCAATGCACCAGGTGTGCATCTCTTTATTAATACCACGGAAAAGGAACTTGTTTTCCCGCGAGAGCACACAAAATCAGTGAAACTATTGTTGTGCAGGAGCGAATGGGCAAAATGTTTGCTGTGCAGGCGGGAGCGGAGCACGGACGTTGCAGGAGCGGGCGGTAATGGTCGGAAACTCAGCTGGGACGGATGCAGACTGGATTAAGAAAACAGTCAAGATACTACATTTTTTGGGAATTCCTCTGGGATGGGAGTCAATTTCATTACTCATCATGGGACAGGAAAAAAAGTCAGCAGGAACGGGAATCAAAATAACAATAGGTCAGTTTTTTGCTGGCACTTGACTGTGGATTGACAGGAACGGGACGAGACGGGAGCCAGTCTTCCGGGACTGGGGCGGGACGGGATTTTTTTCTTTACTACGTCATGGGATTTGGAAGAGACAGGAGTTAAAATCCGCTCTCGAGTCTCGCTCTTGTCTGGACCAAAGTGGTGACCCGACCGGCGTTGCCATCCTTAGAACGAGGTGGCTCAAAAATAGACTCCTCTAAAAATTCCGATTAAATATTGAAAAACTAGAAGCACAGATGAGTCCTTGCTTTAAATGTCCTGTTTGGTGCAGAGTCACATCTGTGCACTTTTCAACCGAACGTACGTGCCTGTTGTTTGAAGAGACTGATCACACAGTGAGCAGTTTGTCTCCCAAACATCACCCAAGGGTGAACGCATTCTTTTTAAAAGTCACACCATTCTGACTTCTGAGGACGCGGCGAACAAGAAGGGAAGAGGCAGGAGATCTGTCCGGGTCGGGGGTGTGTGTGTGTGTGTGAGTGTGTGTGTGTGTGTGTGTGTGTGTGTGTGTGATGGAATGGGGTGTGGTAAAAGGAACTGGTCGGTAGGCTCTCCGCTAACCACAGTCATCCGTCTGTCTTCAAGGTCAGAGCTAAAACTGCACAGATTATCTTTCCTGAGAGGTCAGAAATAGTTCAGCACAGGGGATGGAGGAGGATGGAGGAGGAGGTGATGAAGAGGAGAGGATGGTTTACTGAGAATGTCACTATAAACGATGCAGTGAAATTGAGAATACAAAACAGAAAGAAAGTCAGTAGATTCTGCATCGTTTGCTCATAAATTCAGGTTCACTCTTTATATTTTTCTAATTACCAGACTGCATTTTTTTTTTGCCAGTTATTGCTGTTTTTTATATTTGGGCTGGAAGCAAGTTAAAGAGAGAGTTTGGGGTTATTAAAGTGGGCTGTATGAAGTGCTTATCCATAGTCCATGTATTACCTACAGCAGATGGCGGTCAGCATGCCTCCACACAGACGGAGACACTGTAGGAAGCTGAGCAATGTACTGCTGTGGACAGGGTCAGCAGCAAAATGTATTATAGATACCTAACCATAAGTCCACCTAAAAAAATCATTAACACTTTAAGTGTATGCTATATTTAGAATATTTCACTGATTTACCTTGTCTTTAGACAGCCTTTGCTGATGGGAAACTGCTGTTATGTAAGTTAAATATCGCTCTCTCCAAACCAACCAAACTTAATTGGCAAAATCATTAATTTTACCTCAGAACACAGGAGCTGCTGGTCTATCGCTGCCTTCATTGGTTAGTTTGTTTGTGTTACTGTGTGGCTTCTGTGTTTTAAAGGGTTAGTTCAGGCTCACCACAATCACACAATAACACAAACAAACTAATCAGTTGAGGCAGCAGTAGACCAGCAGCTGCAGTGTTCTGAGGTGTAAAATTGATGATTTTGTCAATGAAGTTTGGCTAGTTTTGAGAGAGTGATATTTGGCTTGTATAACGGCTACCTCCCATCAGAAAAGGCTGTCTGGTGGCAATGTAAAAGCAGCGAAAATATGTTTTGCTGCTGACCTTGTCCACAGCAGTACATTGCTTTGCTTCCTACACCAGTAATCCTGCTGCTTCTCTAAACTGGGATGGGAGAGAAGAGGGAGACGGACTTGAAATAAAGAGACGGAATAATTAATTAAAGAAAAATGAGGACAGACTCAACTCAGCGATCTTCACAAAGGGTTTAAAGAGAGCGATGGAAGGAGGAGGATGGACAGAAAAAAGAAGAAAGAGCGCGGACAGAAGAAAAGAAGATTCTACTGATTTTAATATTACAACTGTTGGAGTTGAAAGCAGGAATTCTGTAGGAGGAACAGAGGCTTCATTGTGCCAACTGTTTACTAAAAAGACCATTAAGGCCTGTTGAAACATTTCCCTGCAGCTCAATGAAGCGCGATGCTTTCCCGGAGGTCTCTGTCTCTCTGTCTCACTGTCTCTCTGTCTCACTCCCTGCCCGAGGTGGCTCATCTGCTCAGCCATCAACGACTAGACTCATTACTACATGCGTCAGGAGAAGAGTTCGTCGAGGCTTTGTCTCATCATAATGAAAACCGAATGTTGTTCCTAAGCCGTCTCAAAATTTCTCTCAGGAGAATCAAGTGGCCGCCCTTCATTCTTGTACAGCGTCAGAATAAACCTCCACAAAGCGAGATGATGCATGACAGTAAACATGAATCCGTAATTTGATTCGGTCAAACTCCATTTATCCTCTTTAAAGTTGCGTGGTTTCATATTTGTGCTGCGTTTTGTTTCCCTCTGTTTCTTCCCGACATTCGCATTACTGTAAGAAAAGGACGACTCTTGCCAGGAAATAATCCTTCAAAGACATGTCACTTTGTAAACTTTTCTCTCACATCCGTATCTTTTGATTCAGAGTATCTGTGCCAGCCCAAAGACTGTGAATTTACAACCGTGACACAAAATAATTAAAGGTGAAACTACAGAACGAGGTGCTCAGCTTAAAGATGCAATATGCAACATTCAGCCTCCTTAAATATCAGCAAACAACTATTTGTTATGTAACAATATAGTGGAGTTATGGCATCCTGAGCAGAGAATGACGTCACGCTCCCTGTAAATATCTTGTTATCTAAGCTTCTGTTTATCCTGGATGCCTGAGAACTTTCTCAGATTACGGCTAAACAGTGCACGAGAAAAGGTTTCTGAGAACATTTTAGGCAAAATAACAGGTAATGTAGTAACAGAATCTTAATCCATATTTTATCAACATTGCCTGATCTGGGTTTTGGGAGTATCTTGGTATCTTGGTTGGAAACCAGAGCCAAAATGGCCACCTTGTTACAATACAGCTAAACGATACACTAAAATATGTTTCTGAAAATACATCAGGCTAGAAATATGTGATGCAGTAACATAACCTTCAGCAATATGTGATCAGCACTGCCTAGTTTGACAGTTTGATCTGAGTTTCAGGAGTCTCACTTGGAAACCAGAGCCAAAATGGCAGCCGCCAAGTCACAATATATCTTGTATTACAGCTTAACAGGACCCTAAAATATGTTTAGGCGAAAAATATGCAATGTAGTGACATAATCTTGATTTATATTTGATCAATACTGTCCAGTCTGACAGTTAGATCTGAGTTTTGGGAGCCTCTGTTGGAAAGCAGAACCAGAATGGCGGCAGCTTGGTCACAATATATCTCATGTTACAGCTAAATTTTACACTATAATATGTTTCTGAAAACACTTTAAGTGAAAAATCAGTGATGTAGTAACATAATCTTGATCCATATTTGATTAGCACTGCCCAGTTTCACAGTTTCATCTGAGTTTTGGGAATCCCCTTTGGAATCCAGAGCCAAAATGGCAGCCGTCCAGTCACAATATATCTCGTATAACAGCTAAACAGTTTCGGAAGCCAAAATGGCCACCTGTTTAGAATTTTTCTTGTATTATAGCTAAACAGTACACTAAAATATTATTCTGAAAACATTTTAGGTGAAAAATAAACAATGTAGTAATGTAACCTTGATCCATATTTGATCAATACTGCCTAGTTTCACAGTTTCATTTGAGTTTTGGGAGTCTGTTGGAAACTGGAGCCAAAATGACAGCCACTTGGTCACATTATATCTTTTATTACATCTAAACAAAGCACACAAATAGCCTATATTCCTGAAAATATTTTTATCTGCACTGTCTGAATTTTGTGAGCAGTGAGTGTTCAGATGAGACTTTTTTCCTCCAACTTTTTTGGCCTCTGCGACTTCTCAGGGAAGTAAACATCATTTACAGCACCCTTAACTTGCAAGCCTGCATCCTCCTACTGTCACGGTTTATATTTACTGTCTGTTTCTGACAGAAAAACACATGAACTCAGCACAGCCGAGCAGCAGCATTAGAAGCCGGACCCTTTATCTGACCGTTCCACCAGCAAGTGAATGCAGCACAACTGGCAACGTGGCAAAATAAAAAAAAATAAAAACCTGGATCACCACCAATTTCTAATCAACCAATTTCTCAGCCAAGGGCAATGTGTTCTGCAACTTTCAGCCATGTCTATTTGTTTTCAAGATGTTCTACTGACAGGCAGGCAGACAGGCTGAGGCTTGAAAAGTGAACCTTCTTCATATTTCACTGGCAGAGGTAAAGATCTGAGATCTACACACGGCTTTCAAAATGATGAAACAGCAAAGTTTCAACTAGAGTTGTAGGCAGTAAATCAGCTACAACTCTTATTGAAACAAGTAGTGAAGTCCATTTAATGTAGAACTCTTCCACATAATAAAGTTTGATCTGAAGAGGATAGTTTGGATTATTTGATGTGGGGATGTATGAGATACTTAAACACCTGAAAAGAGTCGATTGGGGAAAAAAATATATATCAGTTTTTCAGTGTGTACTATATTTAGAATATTTTCACCTCTTTACTTTGCCATCAGACAGTCCTTTCTGACAGGAAATCACTGTTACATAAGCCAAATATTGCTCTCTCTCTAAGCAACCAAACTCCATAGGCGAAATCAGTCATTTTACCTTGCAGAAAACAGGAATTGATCGATCTACTGCTGCCTCGATGCATTGGTTTGTTTGCGTTATCGTGCGACTTTGGTGAATTCAAACTATCTTTTTGAAACACAGGAGTCACAAATGAACACAAACAAACTGACCGATCGAGGCAGCGGCAGACCAGAAACTCTTCTGTTCTGTGTGGTAAAATTACTGATTTTCCTTATGGAGTTTGGTTGGTTTAGAGAGTGCGATATTTAGCTTATATAATGTTGGTTTCCCATCAGAAAAGACTGTCTGATGACAAGCTAAAGTAATCTAAATATAGTGTCCAAGGTGGACCTTTTTTAAGTGCTTGAAATAACTTTTGATGCTGACCCAGTCCACAGCAGGACATTGCTTACTTGCAAGTAAAAGCACCTCATTTAAACCCCCTTCACATAATCCAAACTATCCCTTTAAGTGTTCTTTGTCGCAGGATAGCTTGTTCCTGCTCCACATCTCAGCTAACAGATTTTCTGCTCCCTGCACAAAGCAACACGCAGTCGGAGAGCTTCAGTGACACAAGTGGCTGATTTAGTTGTTCAGTCTCATGATTTATTAATTGTCAGCATGCAGTCAAAACCCCCTGGAGCTGTGGCAGACACACAAGTACCTACTGTACTGTAACGTCCAGAACATCACGTTTTCCATCTAATAGATGCAATCTGACCCGCTTTTACACGAAGTAAATGGGAGCAAAAAGACCAGCCTGCTGTGTGAAGAGTGGAAGTGATGTCAGATGTGGAATACAAATTGAGTTCAGAGTGAGGGGAAAGAGCAGAGGAGACGCTTATGTAGCTGAGCAGCAGGCTCGGACTTAAGGTTTTTTTTTTTTTCTTTGATGTCTTAAAACCCCTCTGACAGTTTATAATGTACAGTAAGAACATTATGTTCACTTACTGTGGAGTGTTTAATCCAGATCATAAACAGTATAAAGCAATGTGTGTGCAACTGAATGTTAAGGGATGTGAACGCGCTGACATACTGACCTAATGATCCCGGAGGCAGGAGTAATCCTAACAGCTACTGAAAAACCACAGAAAATGTGCTGAGATGGATGGAAAGATAAATAGATTTGAAGCATAAAATGATAGAAAAATGACATAAAAATGGTGAAAAAAATGCTGATCGCTTTTCCCCCAAAGTTGAAGATGACATCTTCAGATGTTCTTGTTTTGCCCAAAACTTAAAGATATTCAGTTTACTGTCACTGCAGAGTAAAGAAACCAGAAAATATTCACATTCGAGAGACTGAAATCAGAGAATTTGAACATTTTTACTTTTAAAAAATGACTCAAAACGATGAATCAAGTATCCAAATACTTCGTGATTAATTTAATAGTCAATTAATAATTGATTAATTGCTGCAGCTCTAAGATAGATAGATAGATAGATAGATAATGTACTACTTATAGTTTTTTTCACTTACATATGCACTGCAGTGACATAGAATTCCTACATATAGGTCAAAACAACAGGGTTATACTTTATAAACGGCCATATAATATATATAATTGACCATAATTTGGCGTTTTTTGTTGGTAAAAATAGTTATATTCATACTACTATATTCTTTTTTACTATATAGTTGTTTTCCCACCGGTATACTCATATAAAGTACATGTTTTAGGTGACTAATTGGTCTAAAAATACGTGTTTTGTGTGTACAGCCTGAGTTCATCCATCCCTGCACCGTACGGAGCTTTAATTACATCTTTGTGTAGCAGGTGACAGTTTCACTTCTTCCTCTGTGTGCGTAAAGAAAAGAGTGAAGAAGACAGAAGCTGACTGGAGGAATAATAAGCTGTTAACTCACGTTCAGGTTCCAGGATCCCTGCAGTCACCTCCGCAAACAGCGAGTATCCATCCAGAGAGAGAGAGAGAGAGAGAGAGGGAGAGAGAGAAAAAAAAGTCACTTCATTTCATCCAACCTCCGCGAAAATCGCTCAGTAACGGTGGTGCCGGCGGTGGTCAGGTTAAAGCAGCCTCCGGAGCGCAGAGCGGAGTGAACAGAGCGGCTGCAGCCGGCAGACTGACGGAGAGAGAGAGAGAGAGAGAGGGAGAGAGAGAGAGAGAGAGAGAGAGAGAGAGAGAGAGAGAGACACACACACCT
>JAJHUR010113821.1:0-13384 GCA_027495735.1 Lutjanus campechanus | reverse complement strand
GGGCTCGTCCGGGATTTGAACCCGGGACCTCTCGCACCCTAAGCGAGAATCATACCCCTAGACCAACGAGCCACAATCAACTGATCCCCTGGATCAAAAAAACAGTCGGATTTAATCACCGTTGCGTCGCGATAGAGAAGTAGCTTTGCAAATAAAACACAAACAGAAGTGCTCATTTTTCCAGTGGTTTGGTAGAGATATGTCGGCAATCCGCAGGTGCCAAATGGCTTTGGGACAGCAGCTGGAACAAGTCTTGGGTCTGAGTGTGGAAACTTGCTATGACCTTGTGTAGAGAGTGTCCTTTGAGGAGAAGGTGCAGGTACTCCAGTCCTTTGAACAATGTGTAGCTTTTCTAGAATGCGGCAGTTATTGTGCGTCTTACTGACAGGCCAAATTTAAGGAGTTGAGACAGACACAGGATTCTTTCAAAGGGCTCGTCCGGGATTTGAACCCGGGACCTCTCGCACCCAAAGCGAGAATCATACTCCTAGACCAATGAGCCACAGAAAGATTGTCCCCGATTTCAAAGAAAGAGGCTAGTTTAGTCCAGCAGGGAAAACCCAAAGCAAGAGTAACTGCCACTTTCCAGAGGTTTTCATAAGCAACTCGGCTTGGCCACGATTCCAGGACTGGAACAGTTGTATCTGGTGCAGTCCTGTAATTCAAATGCGGTGTACGCTTATGACTTAGCTCCGGGAGTGGAATGAAGGATACGTAGCTTTTCAGAACTGTGGTAGTTCTTGGTTGTCTTACTGACAAATGAAATTTAAGGAGCCCAAACACACAAAGTACTCCTTACAAGGGCTCGTCCGGGATTTGAACCCGGGACCTCTCGCACCCGAAGCGAGAATCATACCCCTAGACCAACGAGCCACAAAAAGCAGTCTTTCCATAGCTTTGGAAACAAAATCCAAAGAAAAGTGCTCTTTTTGTCACAGCTTTGGTGGAATGACGCTGGCAAAATCAAATAATTTGATCCTTCATAGGATGTTACTGTGTTTTGGGTTTTTTTTGTCTCCAAATAGATGGGAGGCAGGGGAAAACTAAAGCAACTCTGCCAGTTAGCCACAATTCAAGGACAGAGCAGTTGTGTCTGATGCGGTCTTGTACTCCAAATCCAGGGTGTCCATGTGACTTAGCTCAGACAAGTTGGGGTGGAATCTTGCATCGATGCCAAGATGGACACTATGGGGTGTTTGCAGCGATGCATGGGGAGAAGGTACTTTAGTGCTTGGCAACCCGTTGTAAAGGTTCCGCATACGCACGGGCTCGTCCGGGATTTGAACCCGGGACCTCTCGCACCCTAAGCGAGAATCATACCCCTAGACCAACGAGGCACAATCAACTGATCTCCTGGATCAAAAAAACAGTCGGATTTAATCACCGTTGCGTCGCAATAGAGAAGTAGCTTTGCAAATAAAACACAAACAGAAGTGCTCATTTTTCCAGTGGTTTGGTATGCTGGCAGTTTTCCTCCTTTCCTCTTCCAGTCTTTGTGCTAAGCTCGGCTAAACAGCTCCTGCACGTATACGTACCAAACAGTTGTTTCAGGGCCTTGCAAGCATTGCCACAGTCCTTGACCTCATTCTTGCATGTACAGTTTCATCTTCTTTGATGCTTCACAAGCTTGGATTCCATTTGCAAAAAGGTAACTCCATGTGTCCTTTTGCTGTCAAGATATTCTTGAGTCAATCTGGACACAATCCGCAGGTGCCAAATGGCTTTGGGACGGCAGCTGGAACAAGTCTTGGGTCTGAGGGTGGAAACTTGCTATGACCTTGTGTAGAGAGTGTCCTTTGAGGAGAAGGTGCAGGTACTCCAGTCCTTTGAACAATGTATAGCTTTTCTAGAATGCGGCAGTTATTGTGCGTCTTACTGACAGGCCAAATTTAAGGAGTTGAGACAGACACAGTATTCTTTCAAGGGGCTCGTCCGGGATTTGAACCCGGGACCTCTCGCACCCAAAGCGAGAATCATACCCCTAGACCAACGAGCCACAATCAACTGATCTCCTGGATCAAAAAAACAGTCGGATTTAATCACCGTTGCGTCGCGATAGAGAAGTAGCTTTGCAAATAAAACACAAACAGAAGTGCTCATTTTTCCAGTGGTTTGGTAGAGATATGCTGGCAATCCGCAGGTGCCAAATGGCTTTGGGACAGCAGCTGGAACAAGTCTTGGGTCTGAGGGTGGAAACTTGCTATGACCTTGTGTAGAGAGTGTCCTTTGAGGAGAAGGTGCAGGTACTCCAGTCCTTTGAACAATGTGTAGCTTTTCTGGAATGCAGCAGTTCTTGTGCATCTTACTGACAGGCCAAATTTAAGGAGTTGAGACAGACACAGCATTCTTTCAAGGGGCTCGTCCGGGATTTGAACCCGGGACCTCTCGCACCCAAAGCTAGAATCATATTCCTAGACCAACGAGCCACAGATAGATTGTCCGCGATTTCAAAGAAAGAGGCTAGTTTAGTCCAGCAGGGAAAACCCAAAGCAAGAGTAACTGCCACTTTCCAGAGGTTTTCATAAGCAACTCGGCTTGGCCACGATTCCAGGACCGAACAGTTGTATCTGGTGCAGTCCTGTAATTCAAATGCGGTGTACGCTTGTGACTTAGCTCCGGGAGTGGAATGAAGGATATGTAGCTTTTAAGAACTGTGGTAGTTCTCGGTTGTCTTACTGACAAATGAAATTTAAGGAGCCCAAACACACAAAGTACTCCTTACAAGGGCTCGTCCGGGATTTGAACCCGGGACCTCTCGCACCCGAAGCGAGAATCATACCCCTAGACCAATGAGCCACAAAAAGCAGTTTTTCCATAGCTTTGGAAACAAAATCCAAAGAAAAGTGCTCTTTTTGTCACAACTTTGGTGGAATTACGCTGGCAAAATCAAATAATTTGATCCTTCATAGGATGTTACTGTGTTTTGGGTTTTTTTTGTCTCCAAATAGATGGGAGGCAGGGGAAAACTAAAGCAACTCTGCCAGTTAGCCACAATTCAAGGACAGAGCAGTTGTGTCTGATGCGGTCTTGTACTCCAAATCCAGTGTGTCCATGTGACTTACCTCAGACAAGTTGGGGTGGAATCTTGCATCGATGCCAAGATGGACACTATGGGGTGTTTGCAGCGATGCTAAGATGGAGCCCATGGGGAGAAGGTACTTTAGTGCTTGGCAGACCCGTTGTAAAGGTTCCGCACACACACGGGCTCGGTTAAACAGCTCCTCAGTGCATACATACTATACTGTCATTTTAGGGTCTTCCAAGCATTGCCACAGTCTTCTTTGATGCTTCACAGGATATGAATGCTTCTCTGTTTGAACAATATGTTAGCATTTTGTATCTGTCTGTATCGGTTGTTCTTGTTGACAATCCACAAAAATAGCATTTCAAGTCTTTCACTTTTTTCAGTCCTGAAAAATTGTAACATTTTCAGGACGTCTTCATGTTTTGTTTTCTTTTTTTCAGTGGCTTACCACCAGGAATCTTTTGCCACATCTCTAATAACATTAAAAAAACACTGATTTTTCTTACTTCAAAAACCTAGACATTGTGTAGAAAGCACCAAATGGTAGTAACCTGCTTTGATTTGATCACAGTGAACATGAGGATCACATTAGTCTCAGCCAGTAAACATAAAAAAAAAAATACAGCAATGTTAACCTGGCTCTACACTATGTTTCCAACTTATTTACAAGCCACTGACCTCTGACCCCAATTTATTTTGTGCCAAATCCAAAATTTACCCATATTTGGAGCTTTGCAGGTGTTAATTTGGGACCCTGTCCAAATGTACTGCCAAAAGCTCTAAATCAAAAAGTCTCTTGACCTGAACATTTTGAACGACCTTTGACTGGTTTACCTCAGCGCTACAGGAAACTTTCACTTCTATTTTGAAACCATAGCATTTAGTATTGATTGTCTGGCAGAGATGCATAAAGGGGTCACATGTACTGTATTAACAAAAATGCCTGCAGTAAAATACACTGGGGCTCTACTGCAATGAAGCAATAGTCAGATCAGCTGTTTATTTTAATTTGATTACCTCACTAAAGCTCGATTTTTGTTTCTGATTCAGAAGTGTAAGTGTAATTCTGAAGGCTGCATGGGAAAGTTCTCTAGCTATCAGTAGAACTATAAAGCTGCTAGCATCTCGACAAAGCAAATACGTGCTTTGCTTGCTCAATAAAGGAGGAGAAACAAGGGAGTGTCATTTTCTGCTCAAGACACCATTACTCTATCTTTATAGCAAATAGTTGTTTGCTGACATCTAGTAAGGCTGTGTGTGCCCAAGGTTCATCTCAGGTTGTGCTCGTAGCAAGGGGTGGCAGACTCAGTGTCATCCCAGGCCAATTCAGCATTATATTTTATATATTTGATTGCCCTCAAAGGGCCGGTTGTAAATGTCAAACTAAAGGAATGTATTGTTATCATAAGACACACACATTCACAAGGTATTTTTTAAAGACAGCGTTTTAAAACCAAAACTATTTCCATTCAGGGGAGCATTTTGGCAGTTTCAGAAAAAATACCCATCCATATTAACATGCCTGAAAATGCATACATGAAAATTCACCTACACTGGACATGCACTTGCCAGAGTAAATAAGAAGCATATTGTAATAATGAGTCAGAGAAACCTGACGGCTGTTCACAGTATCCTCCCGGATAATGCTGTTTTTATTAAAACATGTTTTTTGTTTGAATATTTGTAATTCCAAGTATTTACCGGCCACCCCAATTAATTTTTCTGCCAAACCCCAAATTTACCCATATTTGGAGCTTGGCTAGTGTTAATTTGGGACTGTGTCCAAACCTATTGGCAAAAGCTCTAAAGAAAGAAAGTCCCTTGACTTGTACATTCTGGCCTCCTCCTGGTCTCCATGGTGGAGAGGAGGTTGTGTGGCTCAGGTCCAACAGGCGATACCTGAGGTCTCTTTGTGGTGGTGAGGGGATAATCTGGCTCAGGTCCAATGAGTGAAGCCTTAAGTCTTCGTGGGGGAGAGGATGTTATATGGCTCCAGTCCAATGAGTGACACCTGAGGTCTCCATGGTGGTGAGGGGGTTCATGTGGCTCAGGTCTTGCTGGCGATTTCTGAAGTCTCCATGGTGGAGATCAGATTGTATGGTTCAGGACGGGTGACCCCTGATTTCTTGTGATGCTCTACTCTGTACTATTGCATGCCTGCGCATCCTTGGGAGGGGGATCCCTCTTCTGTGGCTCTCCTTGAGATTTCTTCCATTTTTTCCCTATTAAAAAGGGTTTGGGGGAGTTTTTCCTTACTCTTTTTACTGTTTTGGGGTGCTGAACACTGTACAGATTATGAAGCCCTATGAGACAAATTGTGATTTGTGATTTTGGGCTATACAAATAAAACTTTACTTGACTCGACTTGAACTCCTGTTGACTGGTTTGGAACCACTGATGTAGCTGATAAACAGATTTAAATCCAAAATGTATATTTGCTTAAATGATAGCATTTTGCCAGGCTGCTAATGTTCCTAGCTACAACCACTTGGCTAGAGTGCCACTGCTGTAAGCAGCTATATGATATTAAGAATGCTATCTAGTGTATACTGACAGCTTGCGGCTAAGCATCTTCAGTGCGCTGATAAAAAATTGAGATGCATTTTGGGACATGTAGTTTATGGAGACTGTGTCTGCGTAACCCAGCGCAGAATTGTATTGCGCAGTATTCTTTGCAAGATCTCGTGGGCTGCATAAATGAGGCATTTGACACATTGTTCTAGGCTTTTTAAGGAGTGTAAAAACATCAAACAGCATGGAACATACTGGCTGAGAAATATGTCGGCCTATTAGTATGTTTTTGAATGCATATGGCAGTGTGTGTTTGACATGTTACATTCAGACTTTTTTTTTCATGTGTACAGTAAGACCCTTCCTCCAGAGTGTCATAACCAGAGGCAGGAGGTGTAATAAGATCTCAGTAAAGAGATCTGCTTTCCTGTGGCCAAGGATTGCTGCTGCTCCTGAGGGTACACAGCTCATTGCCAAGGAGAGAATTCATTGCCACATGTAGTTTGGATCGGAGAGATAGACAAGAACAGGGAGGAAAGAGTTGGGCTGATAAAGATGGGAGTGCACAGAATGGAGTACAAGATAGACTATAAAAGGGAACTGAGGGGAAAGATAAAAGAGAGGAATGGAGGGAAAGGAAATGAAAAAGAAACGTAAAGAGAAGTGTGAAGAGAGTGAAATTAGAGACGGGGCTTTGGGAATAGGGAGAGAGGTATGAGAGCTTAACAGAATACCTACCCATCTGCGTTTCAATTTCCTCCAGCTCGCCAAAGCTCCGTTGTCAGTCTTTCTTTCTTCTCTCTTCTCGGTTCCATTACCTTTTTTTTCACCCCCATTTGCGTCTCTCCCTCTATTCCGTTTCTCCCTGTCACTCTTTATTATTGTAATTCACCCTTCATCCCATGACAATTTGTTTTGTTTTGAGGTACAGTATAGCTCTTACTCAGAGCAGAGACAGAAGAAAGGTTTCCTAACAGCATCATATTCATTCATACACAGATGCAGTCATTCAAAATATCCAAAGCAGCAATACCACAATGTAAAAATGCATTATATAACGAGTTCTGCATTCAAAATGTTACTCAAGAGAAACTGTTTTCAGCAGGTTATGCAGAATTGCTCCCTCTAGACCGGTGGTTGTCACCACAACCAGACTAGATGAAGTACCCCTTCACTGACAGGGCTACTTACACAACTTCTCCACCTCTTCTGCCTTTACACAAATGATAGATGACTGTTCAAAGTGGTTGGATAACTCTAAGACTGAGGTGTGGCACAACAAAACCAGCCCACCAAAGGGTCCAATCCAGCCCAGTGGATAACTTTGCAAAATTTGAAATTTGCAGAGAGGTTTTTAATTCCAAAATTTCAACAAAATGCACTGCTATTCCAGATTTGTCTACCGTGAATTTTACCAATAATAAGAATAACAGGCACTACGCTGGATATGCTATTGTGAATCATGTGTTTATGTACTGTGGTGTTTGAAAGAAAAAGAGGTGTAATGATGCTTAAGATGAGAAGCATGTACTGTTGTGATGCTGGTACTGAGTTAGGGCGCCAAGGTTGTTTTTTGTTGCTGTCAGTAGGAGGCACTAGAGTGCGTTCTGGGTGTGTGCACCAGGAGCTGCTGAAGAGCAGACATTGTATTTTACCTGCTTTTAATAAAAGAAGCCATGACATCCTCTCTGTCGTTTTTCACCAGAGACATAATATTTCCACTATGGTCTGAGACACAACAATGTACAAGCCATGTGACACAACCACGTCAGTTGTAGGCTACAGTTCATGCAGGGGCTGGAACTGGAAAATTTATTAGTCAAAAAGAATAAAAGTGGGGACAGAATGCAGGGCTTTCTGTGTACGTATGTGACAAGTTGGGAATGAGATCAGGCTGGAACATTTTACAATGTACTTTGTACTACTTTTTTACACTGAAAGAAAGGGGAAAAAATTTGAGCTTATAGGTTTTTATGCAAATTGGGCTGCATGTGGGCCATTAACTAAAATGAGTCTGACACCCCTAATCTAGGATGACAGGTTCAGTGTTACTGAATTTCAGTGCGGCATTCGATGTTATAGATCATGATCTCTTAATTGGTAAACTAAAATGCTATGACTGTAGATCAAGGGCCACCTCATTTAAGAAGAATTATCTTTCATACAGAACACAAAAGGTGTATTACACTGGCAGCACGTCTAACTGTAAAGGGCTAGACTGTGGCCTTTTGGACCATTCCTGTATTCCATCTTTACAAATGACTTGCCATCTGTTTGACAAAAAGCAAGTACACAAATATGTGCCAATGATTCTACACCGTTTTATGCAGTAAACAGCAGTGGAGAACTAGAGAAAGTTTTATCCTCAAATTTGGTCTTTGATGAAATCACACTAATGAATTTGGTCTTTGAGATGCTTAGTACCAACTTACTTAGTCTGGGATCTAGTCTTAAACTGTTATCTATGTTAACACTGAGTCTGTACTTCAAGTGAACCTATACTGCAGGTGGATAAGGTTAAATTACTGGGTCAAATAACAGTCAGTTGTCATGGGCAGAAGAACATTGATACAACAAAGTTTTCCAGCTGCTCAGCTTCAATTCTCACTTATTTAATTGCAGAGCTTTCCTGATGGACAGATACTTTTAGCTTCCTAGTTGCGAAAGAAGCTAAACCTAACTATTAGTTGTTATTTGCCATTAGCGGTCTTAGCAGCCTCTCAGTGAACACAGCTGGAAAAAAACAGAGCCTCTGAGACTGACAGAGAATGCAGTAATGAGCTCATTTTCGCAGTTGACTGATGGAAAGGTAGTTTTACTTTTTCCTAAGCTAAATTAGCTAATCGCTAACTGCTGTCAGCTTGGTTAGCCGTGACTCAGCCCCAGGGTGCTGTGAGCTGAACCTCTGTAGCCTATTCCCTGTTGTCAAACTGGCCTCCGCTGGTCTCTGCGGATGTTTTGGTCCTGGTCTAACTTTGTTCACTGGGAACTATCGGTCCAGGAAGAGTCAGCTCTCAGACCGCTCTTCTTCGTTACACCCATGGACAGTTTTAGCTTTAAATGCCAATCAATATCTGCAACATGTCCCTCCCCACCTGTCTGTTTTATAGGAAACACTTAACCAATAAGCACTCTGCTAGCCATTGCATGGGAACTTTAAATCTCTCATTTTAATCCACGTAAACTATTGCACTCCCCATAGTCATCCCTGTGCATACATACTCACCTGTTCCTCAAGCCTCCTTGCCAGATTGTCTTTATTACCTTGTGCTCTTCGCCTTTTAGCGATCTTTCCTCGTGTTTGATTCTAGTTTCCCAGATTTTTTAAGGATTTTTGCCTACTCCCTGTCTGCATTACTTTCCTCTTTTGGACTGCCTGCCCGTGTATGACTTTTTGTCCTGTAATGACCTTGCATTTTTCATAACCCAACTTTGCCTCGTGTGTGTTATATCTGCAGTTGAGTCTGTGTTTTCACCAGAGTTGTTAAACTCCCACAGTTATTTTACTGAAACAGCAGGTGATGGACAAATCTTGTTACCTTGCCAAAAGTCTGATGCCTTAAAAAATAAATTTATTGTGCTAGCAATGATTGTAATAGCTGACTCCTTTATATATGACAATCTAAATGCAAATCCATTCAAGGATTGCATACAGAAGCCCCTGTTTATTTTTATACCATGGTTAAATGTCTTATACCCCTGAGACACAGAGCTGTGTTAATATGATCATGAAAGCTAAGAGATGCTATAGATTCAACTCAAAGAGGGAAGCCATGGAGACATGCATACAGAGAAATGTAGATAAACTGTGTCATCAGGGTCTGCGGCGCCTGTTTTATCTCTTACTGGAACAGCAGCCCCCAGTGGTCACAGCCAACACTGCCGACCCAGGACTCCCTCCTGGTGAGAGATGTCTTTATTTACTCAGCTTGTGGAATCATTTAGATAGAGCTGCGATGGGCAGCTGATAATCAGGACAGACCCGCAAGGCAGGACAGGGTTGTAATTGACTGTGGCAATCTGTCTGTATCTCTCTTTTTATTCTCTCTATCTCACTCTCTTACCCCTTTCTCACTGCTCATTGAGAGAAGAAAAGTTTTTTTTTGAGTCAGTGATTCCGAGAAAAATCCATTCACAAATCCAATTTTATAACCTCTGGCAACCTCCTCCAATGATGCATATTTTCTGATTTATTTACAAATGCCATAGCTGCTGCACATTGGACTCTTATTGTATTATTTAAAAACACTTTTTCAACTTTTCTGTTAGTTTTCTCCTAAACTTTTAAGATTATTATATTCCAAGGGCTTTATTTTATGCGTAATGTAGGGGGAGAAAAGAGAGAGGAGGGCTGTTAGAAGAAGCCTTAGAGAGTCAGAAAGTATCTCTTTATCTCCTGACTCAGGAGGTAGAACAGTTCATCCATTAGTCCCAGGGTTGTTGGTTTCATCCCCAACTCCTCCTGTCCATGTGTCTAAGTGTCCTTGAGGAAGACACTGAAACCTGAGTTGCCCCCAATGAGCAGGCCAGCACCTTGCATGCTAGTTCTGCTGCCATCAGCGTGTGTGATATGAATGAGAGGCAATATTGTAAAGTGCTTTATCCGTTAAAGTAGAAAAGTGCTAAATGCAGCCCATTTATCATCCAGCTGCAGTTTTTCAACCAGCAGCACCCTGTTCTGCTTCACCTGTAGAATGTCACTAAAAATGACTACAAATAGGCACAAAACAACCAGAAAAACAAAACGAATGTCACTAAAAGATGAGAATAACAAGTACAAAGAGAGACAAAACAACTTCAGAGAGACACAAAATGGCTAAAAAGAGGGCCAAAGTAACTACAGAGACACACAAGAGTTAAAAAATGAGACAAAACAACTGCTAAGAGACACAAAAGAGTGACAAAGAAACACAAAGCAAGCATAGAGCAACACAAAATGACTACAAAGAGAAACAAAACTACCACAAATTGGCACAAAATGAAGACAGAGATACAAAGCAACCACAAAGAGACACAAAATGACTACAAAGAGATACAAAACAGCCACATAGACACAGCGTGACTACAAAAAGAAACAAAAAAACTAAAAAGAGAGACAAAACAACTACAAATAAACACAAAGTGGTTCAAAAGAGAGATAAAACAAGTACAAAGAGAAACAAATCAAGTACAAAGAGACAGAAAACGATTTAAAGTGAAACAAACAACCACAAGAGACATAAAATGACTACAAAGAGATATAAAACAACCACAAAGAGACAAAAAAAACCCAGCAGAGACAAAAAACCCACAAAGACACAAAACATTTATAAGCCAGAAGTGGCATGGGGGGACTTTGACACAGCCGTGCCGAGGGGCCCATTGTCTCATAATCCGTCCATGAGTGCGTGACCCATATGGAATCTGATAACATTATTCCTTCTCTAAATGTAGAATAAAAACATGACTTTTCAATTACGGTTACAGAGAATAGCTACAAGCATCTTTGTTAGCCAGTGGATGAAGATGATCCTCACTGTAAGATGGCTTTCGGGGAGCTAATTCCAGATCCGTGTAAGTGTGAAGTGTCAGTGTGTAACTGTTGTCAAAGTGCCATGCGGCTACAGCGGGAGCTGCGATGAGTGGTGAAGTACCAGTAATTGGTTCCATTTATCCTCCCCAGACCTTATGGGCATGCACACAAAAGAAAGTGTTAGCATCGAGGTTCCCATGCATGCACATAACACACACACACACACACACACACACACACACACACACACACACAAGCTTCTTGCCTGGCCTGCTGGTGTGAGCCAAGGGAGTCTCTTCTGGATTTTGCAGTGTTTACGGGATTCCAGGGTGGGTAGATGAGTTGGGCTGAGAGCTCCCGGACAAAGATTCAAGTGTTTTTGCCAAGAGAACATTTCTGTCTGACTCCTCGCCTCGCTTTCTACAGTCAGAAACAATTATTGAATCAATGTCTGACGGTCGATTGCCTTGGCGTGATTTCCTTTTATGCTCTAAGAGAGGTGAAAGTCGTGGTCATTTAGAGGAACAATAAACTTGTTTTTGTTCTCTTATTTAAAGCTGTTTACTGACATTAACCTAACGCTATCTGGCACATGCTATTAACAAGAGTGACTCATGGCGCAGACAAAGCAATAGATTTGGAGTCCGGGTCAGCCCGGCGGAAATAGAAGTGAATGGTGTGGCAGCTGAGGGCGTTAGCGTTCCGCTACATCCAATGAACTGAACATCTGATAATGAGATGTCACTGGTCATGATAATGGATTATATTCTTGCCTTTCCAAGCGCTCAAAGCATCTCTTATACATCATTTTGGCACGGAGAGGCTGGCGAGGCTAATCCGGAAAGAAAAACAGTTTGAGTTCTTAGACTCTGCCTCTTCTAATATACCTAACAGAGCTGAACCTGTGCATCTATCACCTGAGAAAGCCATAAAAATTGATCACTTCAGATTTGTGTTTTAATTTTCATTACTAATGTAGTCAGAAGGGCTCTTGTAATTTTTAAGGGTGTCTGAGTTAGACATATATTACACCTAGAGGCTGTTAAAAATACCTGGTAACTTTCCGGTGGGAACTAATTTAGGTGATGATCATGTTTTAGTTTTAGATGAACTCAAGAGTAAAACTATTCTATAGGTATTACTGATTGAAACCTTTAATTTAAAGGACTGTACTGGTAGTTTTGAATTCAACTGTTTTAGACCTTATATAACTATTATCCAAGATATGTTGTTGAAACGTGTATGAGTTGTCTGCTCCGTCTTTGCCTGTCTTTTGCTTCTTTGAAGTTTAGGTAAAGTACTCATTTTTGTGGTCATTGAACACAAAAACTATGTATGATTTGTGAAAACACCAGTCTGGGGCTTTAAAAGAGGTTTCTGCCCAACCACAGTGACGTATTTGACATTTTAATGGGGTTGTACTGTATATATGATGAGGCTGTTCCAAAGAGGTAGTAGTTACATGCACATCACGTGTAGGTGTAATGTTGCAGATGCAAGCTGACAGATCCCATCCTGTTTCCTATGGAGAGCAGGTGCCCTATCTTCAAGACTCAACTTCAGTTTTATGCAAGTTAATCCATCCACCAGGTTTGAATAACTCTGATCAAACTGTCATATGAGAGGCCCCTTGAGAGATAATTCATACTTGGTTTCACACGTAATATCATAATCTCACATGTACACCACTATACTCTCACACAAACACTACTATACCCTCTTACATGCACAATTATACTTTCTTTTATTTAGTATCATACTCTCATACACGGATTACTAAACTCTTACACACATACTACTATACCCTCTTACATCTATAATCACGCTTTCTTTCATTTACTATCATACTCTCATATACTCCGCACTATTCTCTCTTGCACAAAGAACTATAGCCTGCTCATACATATTATTCTTGCATGATATCTGTAACAGAGAATAATAGTGTATGTATGCAAGTGTGGTAGTATATGTAAATGAGGTTAACGGTGTATGTGAAACAGAGGTCTAACACATGTATGAAACAGAATAATAGCATATGTGGGAGAAATAAATAGTACATGTGAATGCAAATAATCATGTATAAGGATACAAATGCCTGTGAATGTAAGACAGAACGTTAGGGTATGTGAATGAGAATAGTTGTTTGTGTGAGAGAGTTTGATTGAAACGGAAACAGTACTAAATTCTCAGTGCCTGATTGGCTATCTTTGATGAAGCTGGAGGAGGCGGGATTTCATGGACATGGCCCACCTTCCCAATCATGACTGAAAGGAGAAGATGGCGGACCGGGAGAAACTCAATGAAGCCATTGGCCTTTTAAAAAACATTTTAAACTC
>JAJHUR010113819.1:1299-40814 GCA_027495735.1 Lutjanus campechanus | reverse complement strand
CTTACTTTAGCTGTTTTGTGGCCTAAAGTTATATTCCAGCTTGAAAAATCACTGCTTATGTCTACTCCTATGACTCTTCAGTAGTTAGAAATGAATCACGATGGTTCCTGGTTGTTTTCATAAAGAGGAAGGACCTTTTTCGAGCGGAGTGTGCATCTTACTACAATACACTATCTTTGGCTCCACGTCCTTCTGTATCATCATTGGTGTTGCTATGGTAAATTTGGGTGGTAGCGATAGAATACCTGACTCTGATTGGTTTATAGAGGTGTCGATCATCAAAATTGACCAATGGGTTGCCGAGATAGTCCCGCACAGGAGGCAGCTTGTTGACACTTAAGACGCTATTAGCAGACGCTTTATACTTTACAAATTGTGCTTGGAGGGAATATTTTCACCGGACATTTTGACCGGTGGTGTTAAAAAATGTCGGACTTCGGCAGATTTTAATGGATAACGGAAACCCTGTATACGAAGTCTCGCGAGATTGACGCCATGTTTACATGCTACCTGCTACGTGCTACAGTTGACATTTCTGCTAAAAACATGGTGTAAATGTCGTCTTTTATGGTTAAATTTTAATGTCTCGGCTCGCGGACACTTTGGATTACACCACACGAGCAGGATGGAGACATTTTGTGTTTGTTTTGTGTTCTTTTTTTAACGTTTTATCCGTGGTCACCATTCACTGCCATTGTACTGGATGAAGCTGCTCCCCTGTTTTCTGCTGAAACTGTTTTTTCTTCACCCATCCTCACATCGGCATAGTGGTGAGTACATATTGAGTGGACTGTTACTCAGCGGTGGAATATCACTTAGTCTATACTTAGTCACTTCTCAAGTAAATTGTCAAGTACTCTACAATTATTTTTAGCTACCTACACTCAAGTGTAAGTGTACTACACTAATTAAGCAGTAGTTGGTACAGCATACACCTAATCCACTTTACTTAATTACTTGAAGGCATTGGTTTGCATGTTTTTTTTTTTTTATAATTTACAGTGTAGTGTAGTACTTCATAATTACTTGGTGAATAAAACATATTTTTTGTAGAACAAGGTTGATATCATACAGACTTGTTGCTTCTACAGGAGCATATATATCATCGTTCAACAATCTCACAGCTTGTGGTGAGTCTACCTTGGATGGTTACGAAATCATGACCCCAGATACTGTATTAAGAATATGACTGGGATTTTCACTTTAGTAACCTCACTGTTGAGCTTAATAGCATGTTGTTACATGGCTTTGTTAAATACTCGATTCTGATTGGACTACAGCCTTCTAAGGTCTGTTATTTCTGTAGGAGACTGATGTTATGAAGACCAGTCTGTTGCTATGGACACAGCTATATATATCTTGACACTTAAATACATGTTAAAACTTTAGAAATGAGAAATAAGTTCATTTAGGTTGAGTTAACAGACAATCTCAATATGTAGCCTATACACCAAATTAAAAAAGAAGTTTTAATATTTCAGCAACTAAAATGCGTGTTAGATCCTACATCTCTGGCTTGGCGCCTTTTCTTCTAAATGTTGCTGGTGGCTCGTCTTCAGCCTCCAGAGTCTAGCTGTGGATGTCAAATCCTCCCAAAAAAAGAGAAGTCTCCAAGGAAAATATAAAAGTAATTTTGGATCCAGACAGATTTTTCTTTCTGTTTTTGTCCAGAAATGTCTCTTGAGAGTAAAGGTTGCAGACCCCAGGAGCAACAGATGAAAATGACACCTCCACAGTTCAGTCTCTCTCATTGTCAAAGATGGTTATGAATATGCACCCATAAATCAAATAATAAGTCAACACTTGGGGTGATTTTATTTTTCTGGGACTGGTGTTGGGAACCTCCTGATGGGACTGATAAACAAACAGGAGGGTCTTGGTTCCCTGTGAAAATCCAAAGCAATTATTGGAGAGCAGTGAATCTTTGCAATCTAATAGTGCTCTTGGTGTTCTTTTCGAGCTTTTAAACTAATTCGTGATTGATCGCTAATTATCGGTGACGGGGCCCCCGGAGACAGCCGGGCCCCTCCTCCCCTTTTTCCACAGCGTGAAAGCAGCTATAACTTTCAAACAGTCGACTCTGCGCCTTGTTCTGGTGGCTCGATACTCTTCAAGACGTTTGAATAATCATCGCGGCCCTTTTCCCAATAAAGAAGGTGGAGCCTCCTCACAATAAAGCACCGGGGAGCCGATATTAGCTGGTGCTGGACGGTGCGGGAGTGTGGGGCGCAGGTAAATGGCCTTAATGATCACAAGTTCTTTGACTGCATCATCATTTTCAGGAATATGTCCATACCAATCAGCTGCTGAACTTTAACACGGAATAACATCACTTGTGCTTTTTCATGTTATTGACTGAGTCAAAATGGTCGGATTGATACCTCCTCCTCGTAATGACAGGAGTGTCTCTTAATAGCGCGCGGATTGATGCTGGCTGTGGTGTGGATGTGAATCACCGTGCGGCCCCCGCCAACAGCAGCATTAACAAAGAGCGTCATCGATGACAATGTATTTATTTTTTTCAAGGTTGGATCAATCGAGGTGCAGGTTTTGTCTTGGAAATCTATTCCCTCAATGTGCTCTGTGCTGCAGGATGAGGACTATAAAAGTGGAGCTGGTGTGTGATGCTCACAGCTGCTGTCCTGGTCCAGGCTTCACGACTTCCTGCTGCTGCAGCTGCTGCTGCGAGGAAATGAGCCAATGAGCAGGTAGGTGATGACCGCTCTGACAAATCATTTCACTAAAGATGATAAGAGGAACGGACAGTGGTGGAAGGATCACTTTGAAAACGTATTCGAATATAAGAACTAATCACCTGTTAAAAAGAGGTCAGTAACAGAATACAAGTATTACAATATTAAAGTCATGTAACTTTTCAACAACAACTTTGCCTTACTTTTGGATTACCTCAGTGTACCTCATATATGGTGAACCCATTTTGTTTTTGGTTGGTTGTTCGGTTAATAAGTGCTCATTTAATTAAATTATGTTAATTAGGCACTTTTAAATGTTCTTTAAATATGATATTCACACTCATACAACTTAATGTAAACTGACACAAACTTGTGTGGTCTGGGGTGTGTTTTTACCCACAGTAGTAGCCTAGGAGTAGTAGTAGTACTGACACTTTAGCTAGCTAAATAGATTTCCGTGTAGCTAACACTTGTGGCCAGTCTCTGTGGCTAATGTTTGTAGTTGGTCTGTATAGCTAATGTTTGCGGTTGGTCTGTGTAGCTAACGCTAGAGTTGGTCTGTGTAGCTAAAGTTTGTTGTTGGTATGTATAGGTAATGTTTGGTTTGTCTGTGTAGCTAACATTTGTGGTTGGTCTGTGTAGCTAACATTTGTGGTTGGTCTGTGTAGCTAACGTTTGTGGTTGGTCTGTGTAGCTAACGTTTGTGGTCTGTCTCTGTGGCTAACATTTGTGGTTTGTCTGCATAGCTAACGTTAGCAGTTGGTCTGTGTAAATAAGGTTTGTGGTTGGTCTTACCTGTAGCCCAAATGTTTATTTAAAATAGATGATGCCAGTTTTTTCTCAGCTGAAGGCAAAACTGTCTGTGTATTGTGATGTTGTTCCTCTTTCTGATTTAAAGACAAAATAATGTTGAAATTGACACCCTGTGAAGCATTTTTTTCACTAGGGGCGATGATAATGGATTGACTGTAAGATTAGATAGAGCGGTGTTGTGAGACTTGTCAAGTGTTGTAATGTGTGCGCTCTGCTCAGTGGTATGTTCTTTATTTTAAAAGTGTATTTTAAAATTCCCCAATAAGCCTCATTTTTTTCTAAACATAATTGCAATCTGATTACAATTTTCATTCTGTAACTGGAATCAAGTTGCCTTTTTTGTTTCCTGATGACATACACTCCTATTACATGTAATCCATTACTCCCCGAGCCTGGGAATAGTGTATTTGTGATGAGAAGATTATGGAAGAATTTACAGGCCATGATAAGCAGCAGTCTCAGGTAATTTACATTAGTTGGAAGCTTAAAGAAGTGGACGGATTCTCCAAAGATGGCTTATATGAAAGCTGTGAGAGCTGCAAAAATTAGTTGACTAAGGGGAAAATTCACCACTTTTTAAGGGGATGTCCAGTCAGTGTTGATGGTAACTGTAATAATAATAATAATAATAATACATTAAACTTGTATAGCGCTTTTCAGGACACTCAAAGACGCTTCACAATGGGAGAGTCACTGTAGTCAGTTGAAGTAATAAATTCTGTGTGTGCTATATTGACAAAGAAGGCTTTTTATATGTGAATATTTTTGGGTTTCTTTACTCCTCTTTGACAGTAAACTGAATATCTTTGAGTTGTGGACAGAACAAGACATTTGAGGATGCCATTTTGGCTTTTGGGTAGTACCGATCAATATTTTTCAACATTTTATGGACCAAACAACCAACTTATTAACAGAGAAATTGATGAACAGGTTGATCAATAATGAAAATAATTTCAATGGAAACAATTTGAATTTGACAATTTGTTTTACTTTGGACTGAACTTTTCCAGTCAAGTCTAGTCAATTTTATTTATTTAGCCCAAGATTATAAATGTGTCTCAATGGGCTTTAAAATCTGTACAGCATAAGACAGGAGGTAATAAGGAGAGAGAATGAGTAGAGAAATAGAGGCACACAGCTGTGGCTGTGGGACAACAAACAAGCTGGTGCAGGGTATGTAAAGGGCCCACAGCCTGCTGACCTCTGTCTGACCATAAGGACAGAGAGAAGCCCTGTATTCTTAGTGCAGAGAGCAAGAGATTGGGCACAAAGTTTAAGGAGGTATGAAGGGGTAAGACCATTTATGTCCCTTTTCCATACACAGCTGGCCTGGCTCGACTCGGTTTGACTTGGCCCGTCACCCCGGGGCGACAGGGGTTTGATTTTCCATTACAACAGGGCTACCCACTTTAGGGTTTGTCTTTTGCCTGAGGACGGGCTTAAGGAGGCTCGAGTCGAGCACTGTAAAACGGTGGATAAACTGTTCATATGCGTCTCTGGGATAAACACAGTTTCCTTAAATTCTTCACAATAAAAGTCCCTCGTTTTTTGGTATTTAAATGCTTTTATTATGAAGCAGCACAAACAGGAAATGTTTTCATTTTGGGGGGGTTTCATCAGTCATAACTTAAGAAATTTCGTTCTCTCGTCGTCACGGGTTGGCCGCGGCTGGTGAGACGTTACCGCAGCTCGCCTGCAGGAAGATCAGGCTCGCTTTGGCCCCACTCCAGAGTAGGTCCATCTCGGGTGCGGCGTGGCGCAGCTTGGTTCACTGAAAGTGATTATGGAAATGCAATTCACCACGCACTGTACAGTGAGGCTCAGTGTGGCCAAAAACCCCAGTAGAAAAGGCCCATTAGAGACCTGATCTGACATCGATAGGGAGCCAACAAAGACATCAGCATCAAATTTTCTAGTTTAAGTTAAAATTCTAGCTACAGCATTTTAAACAATTTGAAGACTTTTAGTACGAGCATGCGGCATCTGAAAACAAAATGTTCAAGTCTGGATTAAACAATACAATAGACTTGAGTCTTGAGATTTTTAGCTATGTTGACTATCATAAGTGTTGTGGAAATTAATTCCACGTCTGCATATGATTTGGCCAAAAGGTGAAATATAAAGAGAGAAAAGCAGAGGAACAAGAACAGAGCCCTGAGGTTCCATTTTGATGCAGTTTCAAACAAACGATTAATTCACCGCAAATAATTAGCAGATGAATCGATAATGAAAATAATTGTTATTTTCATTATGGAACTGTTTTTTGCTTCTGATCCACATTATTAGTTTTCACATTTGTGCACATTAATGTACTATTTCTCATATCTACTTTTATTACTAGCATTATAGTGTCATATGGTTTCATACATATCTGTGTTTAAATTTTTATTGAAAAAATACTTTTTCATACTTTTACAATATTATTATCCTGTCATACTTTTAGTCTTTAAGTCCTCAAAACTAAATTGTACCTTCATGGTACCTCTTTCCTCAGGCCTCCTTAAAAAAAAAACAGAACTACAAAAACACTTTTTTTTTTTTTTCATGAAGAAAATTGACCCTGGGAAAAAATTAAAATTAAGCCACATACAAAAATGCACATTTAAAAATACTTATAAGTGGTGGCTCTATAGCTTAGTTGGTAGAGCATCCGCCCCATGTATGGAGACTGTCAGTCCTCTAAAGTGGCCAGTTCAACGCCCGCCTGTGGCCCTTTGCTGCATGTCTCTCTCGCTACCCCTTTTCCTGTCTGCTCTTCAGCTGTCCTGTCCAATAAAGGCAAAAGCCCAGAAAACATCACTTAAAAAATGCTTACAGTTGGTTCAAACTAAGGTCCCACCCCTCACTGGACAGATCCAATCATTCTTGAAGATAATGCTGTGGCCAATGAGATCTCAGGGATGGCCAGTGCCCCCCAGTGCCCCTCTACAAACATCCCTGTTTCTGAGGACATCATCTTTGGCTTTGGGAAACACTGACTTATTCTTTTCACCCTTTTCTGACATTTTATGGACCAAACTAATTTATTAATGGAGAAAATAATTAACAGATTAATAATTGATCGACTAATTGTTGCAGCTCTAATCACAAGTCAAAAACGATTTCTCAAATCCATATATCACCCAGTCTTGTAAATTGGAACAAAACATGTCTTACCAAAAACATTTAGAAATTATTACTGTAATGCCACCACTCTAATTCAATTTTTTGGTGAAAATTTATCCTTAAGGATTTTTATATATGTGCAATATATGTGATTTATGAAATGTTTTGGTTTACCTTATTTCTTTTAAATTCTTGAACTTGCTCTGTGCCAGAAAACACCCTTGTTCTAGACAAGAATTCACAACTTTAAACAAGCTTTCACAATCTAAAACTAACCAATGTCTTGTTATACCATAACATAGGTATAAAAAGTGTTATTATAATCATCTTTGTTTTAAATAAGTTGTGTCCCAGATTTCTGTCAGCTCCATCAGATTTTTGCAAAAACATTATTTAATCAGGCATAAAAAGGGTTAGCTATACCCTAAGGACCCCTGTCTCACTTCCTGGTTTGAAAAAGAGGCAGGAATACTACTCAAGCACTGGTAAACTTTCTATTCTTCTATACATTCATCAAATAATGTTGTTAACCAGACATGTCTCAACCAATGGTGGACAAAGTAGTACTTGAGTCAAAGTACAGATACTCCTGATCAAATGTTACTAAACTACAAGTGAAAGTTGCTCAGTGAAAATTTTACTTGAGTTAGTTCTAGACTACTTGCTTTTAACAATACTTAAGTATTCAAAAGTACAAATTACAAAGTACATTTTCTAACATTGTTGTATTGTTCTCACAGTACATTTACAGAAGCTTGTAACTCTCTGAAATCACCTAATGATGCTCTGACCTGCTTGTAGAACCACTGCTCCACAAAGTCTATAGAAACACCTATAAAAGCTTCAGCATAGAAATCTAATCAAAACAAAAAGGACAACTATTGTCATTTTCTGACGTAACTGTATTAAAATCGCTGCATAAAATTAGATTCAATCCGACTGTAAGGAGTTCTCCAAGTCTGTTAAATAACAGAGATTTCTTTCTGTCTTCAGGGGCAGTATGTACATCAATTACAGGGTATTTTTCACCTCGATAAAAACAATCCAACATTAAAAGGCTACCTGGAATTATTTCTATTTTTCCAATTATAATAACATCTTTAGATTTAATCTAGTCTTTCTCCTGCCATCTTCATTACTGAGTTTTGTTTGAATGAAAGGAGAGCTTGCTTGTGTTTGTTACAGCGCGCCTGGATGACATATTTCTGCTTTTACCTCAGTCCCAGTTGACAGCGAGTACTGTGATTGGTTTCCTTTTGTGGGGAACACAGCGTGTGGCCAATTGCATTTTAGAAAAGTAAAAACAGCAACAGCTGACTTCAAAGCTCTGCTGAGTCTAAAAGTAACAAGTAACAACAACCTTCCTAGAAATGTAGTGGAGTCAAAAGTACAATATTTGTCTTTGAAATGTAGTGGAGTGAAAGTCAGAAGTTTCAAAAAAAAAAAAAAGCAAATACTCAAGTTAAGTACAGATACTCAAAAAATGTACTTATGTACAGTACTCAAGTAAATGTACGTAGTTACTGTCCACCACTGGTCTCAACCATAACATGTCAACTATTCTGATTAGCATTAAGAGAAGTGAGCAACTTTACAAAGTAAAATGGCTGCTCACTACAAGTATGCTGTGAGATGAAAAAAAAAGAGTAATATTTTGTCAACTCTGTAAGAGGTCAACTCCGTCAGATTTTCCATCTGACAGAGTTTAAGTCTACATTTAATTAAAAAAAGTAGTTACTTGGAGATTTGTCCATGACGAGGTTTAATATCCAAGAGTTTGACCTTTCAAAATATATTTCCCAGCATAATTGAAAAATCAAAAATCAAAACCCCCTCAAAATACGGCTTCGCCCCACTTCACAAGAATGCGTGACAGACTAATTGTATACAGTATTTACACTATTTGTCACAGAATATTGGTTTCATAGTTAATGTACAGAGGGCCGCCAATGCTGCAATACAGCAATGAAATTAGGAGTGACAAACCTCAGAAAAATAAAGCTACATGTCTCTCTAAAGACTTAAGCTTACTCCTTTTCTTTTTCTTTTTTTTTTTTGCATGAGCTTACTTCATTGTTTTGCATGAGCAGCTCTGCCCATTTCATTTGTGCTTTGCATTATGGGAGAATAGTGCACACTCAAAATTGAAGTAATTCAAGTATACTTAATTTTCGCATTTTTATACTTTTACTTGACTCGCTATGTATTACAGATTTGGGACATAGATAAAATGCCTCCTGTGAAAAGCCACCTTAACCTCGGGAATTAAAATGATTGCCTTGATAGACTGACTGCAGAATGAGTCTAGTCCAAAGGGTGGTGCTAGAGCTCCATGTGTGTGTTTACTCCTGTGCAGGCTGTTAAACAGCTGCTGCAAAGCACAAGAGGGAAATCTTGAGCACCATGTCCCACCATCCTGTCTCTATACTTCTCACAGTGGGCAGTTTTAGACTTCTTTCAAAGCCCACGACACACTTTTCTCCAATAGTTTGACCAAATTCACTGCTCTGTGTCACTGTAGTCTTAGACTATGTTCCATGTGGTGTCGTAGCTATGAGAACATGTAAAGAGGTGACTGGTCTGTCATGTGCTGCTATACTGAGCTGCTGAGATAGGAAAAAAAGAATGTGTTCAGACATCTAATGGTGCCTCAAGCAGTATGTCATTATGACACGTTCATCAGTTGTTTTATCGATGGCTCAAAGTGTTTCGTATTATTTTAATTTCACATCCTTTCACGATTAGTCCAGCTCGGACAGTGTAATTGCTCTTGACTGTGTCCTTTGTCTAATCATTTCGAGTCTGCTGACGAGATGATGTTTAAAGGCTGAAAATCATTTAATTCTTGAAACCTTTTACGAACCAAGATAATGAATATAATCAAAGGAACAGTCCACTAAACCGTATTGATTGTTCAGTTACGTTCAACAGTAGAGGTCGACCAGTACGCTTTTTTCTGGTCAGTACCTTTACTGGTTATTAGTAATCAAGGAAACCAACAACAGATATTTAGATATTTGCATTAAAAATGAAAAAATGATGTAAAAATTTACAATAGCACAAACTCCATCACAAAACTTGTTGAAATCTAGGGTGTAGGCTGTGTTAAATTAAAATAGAACCAATCAAATTGTGTTGTAGGCGGGACATTGAGTGAGATCACAGTATGGTGACTACAGACTGAGAGAGGCAGCTTGATCAGAGCCAAAGGAGGACATTTTTAAATACATTTGTCTTATCAGCAATCAGATAAAAAAAAGAAAAGAAAAAGATATAAAAAACAACAAATTACAGTAATCAAAAAAAAAAAAGAAGCTGAATATTGTATCCAATAATCGACCCGGCTGATAATCAGTGAATCCATACTTAGCAGTATATTTTATTTTGAATGGCTTTGATGATGGGAAGTTTTATTGGCTTGAAGACATATTGTATATAGGCCTATATATTATTTATGCTTTAAATAGTGAATAGTACGGCCCGACTGAAATGCTGATATTATCAGCCTGATATCACAGCTATATCAGTTATATCAGCGTGTATGTAGTCCAGTATGAAAAAAACAACCAACAGAACATATTGCAGTTTTTTTTATTTATTAGTTTTAGCTGCAGATATTTCATCTGTTTTCTTAGGTGTAATATATACATAATTTTTTTTACTTGATAGTTATTTATTATTATTAAAAATACCAGTGAAGGTTTATGGTTTCAGTGCCCTGATATAATTTTAGACAATGTTATTGTTTATTGTTACACTGTAAAATATCGTACCTCCATTACATATTTTTGTCACAACTGTTAAGCACTTTTGGGGGGGATCATATCCTGTATATTATCTTCTTTATAAAGAATAATGGCCGATATATGGATTTCAGATTTTTTAAAAATTCTATTCCCTAATATCAATATAAAAAATCCAGCATCATTCAGGCAGTGGGTAGTCTTTTGACTGTTGCCATCTGCAAAACATAAAAGACATTAAAAATGTTTAAAAAAATCTGTTTTTTTTATTGGTACAGTAGCACCTGGTCAAAAATATTAAACAGCATTGTGGCTGGTGCTGGGCTAGTAGTGCTGTTATAATAATGGTAAAGTGTTTTAATACATTTTGATTGCTTTCTAATATCATATCCATTCAGAACGAGATCAGAGTCTAGCTGATTCTCAACGTGGTACATGGAATTTAATTCCTATAGGATCAATGCAAGGCAGCATCATATTTGAATACATGCGGCACACTGCTTAGCAAGTTCAACATGTCTGTGTGTTCTTTAGCTACTTGTTATTGGTTTATTGACTGAGAGAATGAGAACAAACAACTGTCTTGCCACCATTATTGCTTTCCACCCCCCTTCACTATGCACTTAGTGTTGGCTCGCTGCAGTTCACCAATACACCTCACACATCTGTGTTTGCACAGGAGCAGGTGGATGGACACTGTTCCTCTATTGCCTGTAAACAGCTTGTCACTCCGCGGCCTCTTCAGATGGCGGGGGGTGGCGAGCTGGTGGTCGTCGGGGGGTTAAGGTTGATGAACGGTGCGTTGTGTTTGTCTGACCCTCTTCATTTCATCCCAGACAGGCTCGCGGGGGCTGCAGGTTGTGGCCAAGGGGGCAGCCGAGCCGGAGTTAATGACGGGGCTTTGTTCGGCGCTGGGGCTCTCGTCAGGATAGGCTCGAGCCAGACAATAGCCAGGGTCACAGGTCCTCAGAGACCCAGGGTGAGAGGGCTAATGAGTCAGTATTGAGCTAAGAGGAGCAGGCCAGTGTGGTCTGCAACCGCAGGCTCAGATGGTTCTGACACGGCCATGGCCAATTTGTCTGGTTTGTTCCTGACAGGGGGCTGCAGAACCACCATGTTACTGTCTTATCAGCAAGCATTTGGTACAGAAGACACTTTCTTACAAGAGTTGACAAAGGAACTCTTGTCTGTAGCAGTGGAAAAGTTAAGTCTGAGAGAGTCTGTGTCAGAAAAGGACATGTGGAAACCCCACCTGAACTGAATGCATATCAATCAGTTTTCAAAAAAATTTACCCAAGGACATTAAGTGCTCCTTCAAACACACCAACACTGACAGCAGCATGATGTGCCACCTCTTGACCAATATTCTTGGTCAAAAAGAGATGGAATGCAAATGATGTACCACAGGATCAGAGCTGATAGCTGGCCTGCTCAGATCTACCTTAGTGTTAGACATACTGACACCCAGGCCAGACATCAATATGATGCAACTCTGCCTGACTGGATTAGACTGAATTTAGTTTGAACCTAGCCTCCCAGGGGTCCTGAGTAAACTCTTGATGACTCACAAACGAGTGAACCCATGATTTTGACCCCGACTACAAAGAAGCCCAGGGCCACACAACATGTTGTTGAAATTTGGGAAATCTTTGCCTCACTTCCCGTGCTAGTCCTTTGCTAGACCTGTGGTTACCCATAACACCACAGATGTACCCTAGATCCACAGAGACATTAAATGTCTTTCCAAAAGTAAAAAGGCTTCAGTACGCTTAAAACATAGTGCCTGGGGGGATCTTGAAACCTGTTTTCTGATGCAGGAATCTTTGGTGTTTTTTTTTCCATTCTTAACATGACTGCTTCCGTCATTTTTTGTGCGTACAACCCCAGATTCAGTCAGAAATTAGAGTAAAAACAAAACAAACAAAAAAAACAAAACAAAACAGTATTGCTAAACCAAAGTCTTCAGGGCGACCCTTCATATCAGGGTTCGAGCATCATTTTTGGGCTTTGAAATAATGTAAGGAGCGTAGGCTTGTTAGTGGCCATTCTCAGCGCAATTCAAGCAGCTACCTTGCATTTCGATTTCCAGACGATTGGTAACTGGCGAAATTTCCGTTTGTTTGGTATTGCGAGACTAGTATAACTGAGGGTAATGCCATAAATGTATTCAAAGACAGACTGTCAGAAAGCCTGTGCCCTCATCCCCACTGGAGTTACCTGCCTCAAGTCTGGTTCTGAATGGGTTTAAAGACTAGAGATATCCCGATACCATTTTTTCTGTCCTAATTCTGATTCCGATACCTGAACTTTGCTTATTGTCAAACATATATCAGGTATATATCAGATTTTTAAAAAAGTTATTTGGAACCCAGCTGAGAAGTAGCAGGATGCTGTTTTGGGGCTAATAAATTCAAAGGTATTGGATCGGTGTATAGACTTGATACCAGAGCCAGCATATTAGGCATTTCCGCCACCGGTCAGAACAGCTCTTATTTGCCTTAGATGTGGTGAGGCGGCACATTGTACAAATTACTTTGTTTCAGTATGTTGAACCCTTAAATCCTGCTTAGTAAATTCTTTGGACCTGGCATTCCTTCCATGTTTACACTCCCACAGTTAAATCAACACTGACAATATATCTGAGCGTGAAGCGTGACTCTGACTCCTTCAAGCTTGACCGGCCCCTCTCTTCCTTTGTTTGACTTTGTAGCTTTTAATTTTGATCCCTTTACACTCTCGCCCCCCATCACTCCATCAACCGCCTTCGACCTGGACACATGCGGCTCTGGCTTATCCAGCCGTGACATTGACCTCTCATCTTCGTATTGACCCGCTGTTTCCCATGACCCCTGACCTCTCGGGGTCAAGCCTGCAGCCGTCTGGACGTCCTCCTCCTCCTCCACCTGGCCCCTATCTCCACCCTTCAGATGGTCCAGATGGATTACTCTCCACTCAGGACATCGACGGGATTACAATGTTGTCTCAACAGAGCGAAGCAGCAGTTCTGGCTGCAGAATTATTTCTGTGATTATGCTTAAATTTTTTTTCCATCAAGCTCTGAATCCGCAGGCTTTATGTTGTTCCAAAGGATTTTCTTGCTCTTTGAATTGCCCCTTGTCACTTTCAATGGCGTTTATGATGTGTTTTTCCCCTGCGTAGCACAATACAGATGCCGGGGGAACTTTCTCTGCCTGTCTGCGTTTCTCTCTCTGTCTGTCGCTCTCTGAACTCGCTGTCCTCATTCCATAGCCTGGTTTTGATACATAGTGTCCTGATAGTTTGCTGGGGAGAATCTGGGTCAGCGTGGGGAGCCTGAGATAGCACAGGCACGAGGCTGACTCGCTAAAGAAATACGTCACACGTCGCTGTACAAAGACTGCTGCTTTAAAACGGCATATTCCACATACCTGGCAATCCTGTCAGATGTATCTGTTCGAGTTCTGGCAAAATCACTTTGTTGCCTTCGTGGGATCACTAATAAAATAGGGCACAACAGAGCCCAGCGCAGGGCAGACTTTAAATAGGATGCCACATAGGTCCAGATAATATTTTTATCTGGCTCGAGCAGAGGTGATGCAGGAAACTGTTCACACGAGCACATTTCATTATCAGAATTGACTGTGTTTGATTGCTTTGCCATTTTGAGCGACATGCCCATTAGTTTTGGATTAGGTATTACATCACTGAAGTCTAGACAGCCGTCTAATGTGCACATGATTGAATTACATGGATTGGAAATATGCGAGCAGCCCGTCCTCACCAGAAAAACCTGCATGTTGGTTGAATGTGCATGTTGCTTTTTCCGACTGACATGTCTGTTTATTGTCAGGCGGCGCCCCCGAGTGGACGCAGTAAGTATGTCACGAGAATTATAACGAGCGAACAAGGTCGAGTGGATGGATGGTTCAAACAAATGACAAGTGAAACGAAAAGCAATCGTGGAGTTGTTTAAAATTTTTAACAAGCTTAAAATTTTGTTATGGATGTAATGTCGGTCGCGCGATTGATGCCATCACGTGACATACGTAACAGTTTTGCCAAACCACAATTTTTGTGTGCCAAAGTTTTTGTGCCTAAACCGAACCAAACTGAAAGCATTTTACAACATAAACTGTGAGTTATGTCGCGTGTTTGCGTAATGTAATTATGGTCCAGTAAGCCTGTCACTACAGGTACTTTCCACCAGCGTTTGACTGAACTGGATTTCTGTGGCCGATGCTAATACTGGTTTGTGGGAGCAGAAAATTCTGATATCAGCTGATATTGTTTGTGCAAAATATAAAATGCATAATATTGAATATATACATAGACACACATTTTTTGCAATGATCCCTCAAAAGTGGGCTAGGGTTTCACTTGAGACATGGATATGTAATGGAGGCAGGATATTGTACAGTTTAATTATAAACATCATTGTCCAAAATGATATCAGCCCGCTGAAACAATACGTTTTAACCAGTATTTTTTAATAATTATAAATGCAAAAAGACAAAATGTATAATGAAGAAAAAGGATCAAATATACATAAATTGCTGTCTATAAAGCTAACAGATGAAACCAACCTGCATTGTGTTCTGTTAAAAAAAATTCATATTGGCCCATTTTAGTCAACATATGCTGAAACCAATACAGGCTGATTTATACCTTTAATAGGCCAATATCAAGTCGATAGATCAGTTGACTGATATATCAGCCGATATATATATACAGAATATAAAACACAGAATAGTGAACATATACATAAACACACATTTTTTGCAGTGACCCCTCAAAAGTGTTGCAACATAGATATGCAATGGAGGCAGGATATTCCACAGTTCAGCAAATCTGTTATTGTCCAAAATGATATCAAGGCACTGAAACAGTAGATTTTAACCGTTCTTTTTAATAATTATAAATAAAAAAAAAAAACTAAAAAATAAAGCAAAATATATTTATATATTAAACCGGAAAAAAAGGTTTAATTATACGTTAATTGCTATCTGTGAGGGCAAGAAATAAAACCAGTCTGCATTATTAAATGTCAAAAGAAAAAAAAAATCTAATCAGTGCATATCAGACAACATAATCAGCCAATATCGAGTTGATACAGCGGTCGACTGATATATTGGCCGATATTCTTTATATATTCCTTATACAGAATTTAGGATACAAGATATAATATATTCGATATATACATAAACACACATTTTTTCCAATGAGCCCTGATCCCTGTGGCTTGTGAGATAGTTATGTAAAGCTAACAAATAAAACCACTCTGCATCATGAGCTCTTAAAAAAAAAAAAATCATATCAGCAAGTATCAGACAACATATTTGCCAAAACAGAAATAAACCAGTAAAGCTTAATTAGGCCAGTATTGGGCTGATATATTGGTTGACTGATGTATCTACTCTCCACTGGTAATATTTGTAGTTTTGGGAGTAATAGAGTAATTGGCGTGTAGGTTTGAGGATGTGTTGGCTGCAAGCCAAAAATCTTGATATTTTTGGCAGTTAGAGCAAGTTCATGGTTGAAAATATGAAAATGTTCTTTTTACATGTATTTATTTTCAAACCCATCTCAATTTTTTCTTCCCTCCCTCATGCTCTGCTTTTCAGTCTGTTGTGTTTAAAGTGTCAGATTGTTTTTTTTGTGCAAAGCGGGGCTCGCTCCTCGGAGCCGAGTGGACTTTGGTCCGAGTAGCATTCCTGATCCATGCTGAACTGAACTGAGAGCTATAGGGAGGGAAGGGGGAGGGAGGGAGGGAAAGGAGAGAAAGAGCCGTGAGGGAGGAGGAGGAGGAGGAGGAGGAGGAGAAGGAGTAGGAGTGGGGGGAGGCAAGAACAAGAGAGGAAGTGAGTGTTCATTACAAAGTGTGCCTCGGTTGTGGGCATGCCCAGTAGAGTTCGCCTTGCAGCCTGAGATCCAGCCTCTAAATTTGAACAGGAGGGAGACGAGGTGACTGAGCAGACTTTTGTTGCTGTGCTCTCTCTCGCTGTCTCTCTCTCTCTCTCTCTCTCTCGCAGTGTTATTTTTCCCCTCCTCTCCCAGTAGTGAGTGAGTGTGTGGAGAGATTTTTTTTTTTTTTTTTTGCTATGGAAGAGCAAGAGGAGGTGCAGATTTCAGCTTAGTGCAACATAGAACAAGAGGGGAAGTAAAGAAAATCAGAAGAAGAAGAAGGAAAAAAAGGCAAGAGAGAAAGACTTCACCCCCCATCTCTCCCTCTTCCTCTCCCTCATTCTCGACTTTTACCTCAGAAATAGCGGAGGCACCAACTTCAAAAGGCAGTGATGAAGGAGCTGGAGTGTGAAATCTGAGAAGAGAAGCAAGATGAGAGGCTGACCGGCGCTGTGTTTGCTGTGCTGTCCAGGTCAGTGCCCAGGAAAGACCAAACAACTGCTCACTCTTTGCCTTTACTTTGCTGTTTCTGCTTTCAAACTCCTGTCTGCTCATTGTGCTCTGTACATCTGCTTGTGCTCTGAATTTACAAAAAAAAAAAAAGAAATAGTGGGTGTTCACAGTGTGGGATTGTGTAACAAGACTTGACAGACAGACTGGATGACAGACTGTCAGCGCCGTCCGGCCGGTGTCACCCTTAAAGTAGTGAAACTCCAGCTGCTCCCCTCCAGCACTACGTATGGGAACTGTTCAGTTGATCAGCTCAGATGTTCACATGCGTGCACGTGCTGAAGGAGGACGAAACTCGCCGAATGAATGCGGCCACGTGGTTACGATAAGGGAGAAATCACGGAGATGTACCGTAGGATGGATGCTCACTCACGTGGGGGGGTGGGGGGGTGGCTGGAGTTGGAGTTGCAGGGAGGGGGGGGCATTGCGGTGGAGGTACAAAGACAGGATTCATTTTCAAGTTTTGTGAAGGGAGTTTTGAACGTGTTTGTGACAGAATCTCCTTCAAGTGTCAGCAAATGCACACAGATGCGCAGGGTTGCTCTGCTCACTGATGTGATGACAGCATTTGTCGGCATGTCAAGTGTGGCTGCTCAGTTAGTTTTACTTCAGGTTTGATTTTAACAGCGAGGTTGTCCCATCATTTAGTGTCACACGTGCATTTCCTCTGAAAACCTACTTTCTTATATGTTCAAAAATCATGCAGTTCACAGTGTTTAATTATTAAATTTATTTCCTGCAGTTAATGGCGCCTTGGCCTTATCTCAAATTCCCCATATCCAAAAATATTATTGGATTTAATCAGAGTGGATTTCCAGTAGGGCTGGACAACATGGACAAAATCAAATATCACAATATTTCTGACGCTACCAAAAACTCAAGGTACGATAATACCACGATAAAAAGTCTCTGATATGATATTTATTGCGATTTTAACCAAAAAAACAAGACAAAACCGAAAGACACTGAATAAATATCCTTATTAAAAAATACATCTGATTTATTTTTTCTTTTATTTTTCTTTTATTTTTTTGTTTATATAAAATTTATTCTCCCTTTAATTTCCTCTGCTTTCTTTCTTTAATAAAATAAAAGCAGCAGCCATGACCTAAGCAGGTGCAAAACATTGGCATGAAGAGTCTTTGGCAATGAGCGTTTGAATTTATGTATGCACAACTGCAAAACAAAAACAATGCACTAGTCAGTATCAGTGCTTTTGTAAAACAAAATAAAATATTAAGATAGAATAAAATAGTTAACCACATAATATCAGATATCGCCACAGTCCAGTATAGCATTGAGACATTTTTATTTTTATCACTACATTCAATATATTGTTGCATCCCTATATTGTTCTGTTTTTAAATTTATTGCCTTAAGTTGACGCCTTCATGGCCTTATCTTAAATTCCCCAAATCCTATAACGTTATTGGATTTAGTCAGAGCAGATTTAAAAAAGTATGGACCGTATGGAATAATTCACCGTATTTTGGACCATATACATTGATATTGAAGTTTTAGATATTGAAGTTGAAGATATGGTGACAGTATTGAATGGATGACTGTTCACAAACATGAACATAATTAGAATTTTTAATTAATAATCATCAGTAATGTGGATATAATGACTAAGTGGGTAAAGGCAAATAATAGAACAGACTGGTAAGTTCAGAAAATGACATCACTTTACTTTAAAACCAGGAAAAACAATGATAATGTCCAAAATTTAAGACGATACCTAGTCTCAAATCACAATATTGATATAATATGGATGTATTACCTAATAATCCAGTAATAACAGGAGTTGAGTGTGTGTTTTTCTTTTTATAGACCAGTTTGTGATTTCAGAGGTTATTATTGATGACTGTTTCTTTCAGATGAGAGCTGTCAGACAGCTCACCTGTCTGGGGCCGTCCTCTGTCCGAGGCACCCCCGAGGGCCTGTCCCATTAGCTATCCCAGCATGCCTTGCCACTGACAACGAGGTGTCAGCAGTGGCCTCCCAGGAGACTTGTTGTTGACAGGTTTATTATTCCTAGACTGTGGAAATGGGGCGCGCCACAAATACTATGGCCCTATAGGGGAGAGAAGAGTGACGTTTTTATTTATAGTTTACTGCAACTATTATTATTATTATTATTATTATTATTACATATGACTTTACTGCGTTTTGTTATTTTTAAAAAGAATTTCACTGCAGGACTCTGGACAAAATGCTGAACTTTGGTTGCAACTAGTGTATATTTTCATTACTGATAAATCTGTTGATTATTTTCCTCAATAAATCAGATTACATTTGTTTTTAAAACGTCCTATTATAAATTCCCAGAACCTAAGGTGGCGTAGGTGACATGTTCACACTGCTTTTATCTGACCAATAATTCAAAACACATATCTTTGTCATATAAGACAAAGAAAAGTGTCACATTTAAGTCCTGGAAATAATGAATAATTCATTTTTTAATATGATTCAGCTTACTTTACAGATTTTTAATGTACATTTAACCACCATATTTTCAAGTTCTATGTTTGCTAACTAGTAAAGAGTTATTTCTCCCAGTTATAGCTGAATTAATGAGAGATAGAAATGATGAATTCCATTCGTGCCTCCTCCTCCTCAGTGATAAGCAGTGCTTAAATATGTTTACAGTATTAGTGGCTGTTGTCGTCATCTCAGGCATACCAGACATACTGTAGCTGATCCTCTCTGCTCCATCGTCATGCTTGTAATGGTTACAATAGCTGTTTTCCCTCACCATCCCAGCTTCATACGCACTTGTGCTCACAAAACTATCTTTATATAAATATTTTCAGGATGGATTAGGCTTCCGGTGTCACCACTTTCATTAAACACCCTCTGCTGCTGTAGCAGATCTCCCTGATGAGAGAGGCTGTGATTCAGCTGAGATTAAAGAAGCCCATTTCATGCTTTATTCTTCAGTATATGACCATTTAAGGGCCGCACTTTCTGGTAAAATGTCCTTAATTTAAGGTTTTCAGGACTGCTGATTATTTTAAAAATTGCTGTGTCTGAGGGAGGTCAGATTTGTGGCAGATGTTTTTGTCTAGCCTGGGACTTTACTGGCAGTTTAATGTAATTTATAAGAAGCTGACATGGTTCACCACTGAAACAGTATTTTTGGCGTCTGTGTGGGTTATAATTTACGTCAATAACTACTATGGACATTATAAATTTTGCATCTTCTTACTGTACATACTGGTTCAAATATATTCAGTCAGGCTGCAGCTAACATTTATTTTCATTGTCAATTAAACTGCTGATTATTTTCATGATGAATCATTTTGTCCATAAAATGTCCAAAAAAAAAATAGTGAAAAATGCTCGTCACAGTTTCCCAGAGCCAAGGTGACATCTTCAAATTTAGAACTGCAAGGATTAATCGATTATTAAATTAATTGCCAACTATTTTGGTAATCGATTAATCAGTTTGAGTAATTTTTTAAGATAATCTTTTTTAAATGTGAGTATTTTCTGGTTTCTTTACTCCTTTAGGACAGTAAACTGAATATCTTTGGGTCGAGAGCAAAGCAAGTCATTTGAGGACGTCACCTTGGACTTAAGGAAACAATGATAAATATCTTTTTTTGACATTTTATATACAGACAACTATTAATTGATTCATTGAGAAAATAATTTTCTGTTTAATACACAATGAAAATAATGTTAGTTGTTGTTTCAGATTGCTTATTTTGTCCAACCAAAGCATAAAGTTTATTCTTGACTTTGGTGCCGTAGATTGGCCATAAAAAAAAAAAGAAAAAAGAAAAATAATAACTCAGGTCCACTCTCTAGCTTTGTTAAAGCTGCTGAACCAAACTATGAGGTTTAAGAGATTAAATTCAGACTTTTCATTATTTTTGAAGAGGAATTAGATTTTTTTTTCTCCCATGTGGTTTCTGACTAACTAAAGCAAACACATCACTGCACTTCTGCAGTAAAGACTTGTGGAAGTTTCAATTTGCTGATGATGTCTTCTGTGGCTCTGGAGGAGCTTTTTTTTAAAGTAAAAATTTAGACAGGAAAAAACGATTCAATTTCTTTTAATTATACATTTGATGGTATCGAAACTACTGAAGCTAAAAAAAAAAAGATCTAAGTCCTCGTTCGAGACTTTATTTCAGTTCAGGCTTTATTATTCTGCCTGAAATTTGGTTTGCTGCAAGCCTAGACAGTATTCAGTGATTTATCCTGTACCAGCACTGTGTGCAGGTAGTTATTTTTGAAAAATGAAAACATAAAGTCCAATTTTGTCTGTCTAAGACTTTTTTTTCTTTTTGCCACGGTATTGAAAGACATATCAAGTATTTTTTTTTTGAAAATACTGCTGTATTGAAGTTTAAAATTCTGGTATTGTGACAACATTTCAAGGGCATAAGACTTATTGAAAGATACTGAGTTGCATTATGGGAACTGTAGGGTCCAGTGTTTTTGAAGCTTGGCTCATGCTTGGGACTAAAAGTGAGAATATCTGAAATCGTCTCCGCCAGAGACCCCAATTAACTGGAAGTGCAGTAATGAATAGCTGGAGTCACTGATCAGGTTTGCCTTGTTTTAATGAAAGGATCTGTCCTGTCAGCTGCAGTTGGGGTCTTCACTAATATGAGGTCTTCTTTTTCTTTTCTGTCTTTTCAATTCAACTTCATTCATTTGCAAAAACATCATATAGGATTTTTTTTTCTTATTCTGATCTGATATAGGTAAAAACTAGAAGAGCATTCAGAGAGCAGAGAGCTCTGCCAAGGTCAAAATATCACTGCACTGTCACAATATTATGATTTGGGATACTGTATTGATTCTCAAAAACACGATCGTTGTATGGTGGTGAAACATGAAAAGATTTATGGCAATGCTTCATTTTGTGTTGTGTCTAAAACCTCCCGACCACTAGATAGCTGTGTTCTTATCTACTGCATAAAAACAAACATTTTAAACCTTTATACATATGATGGTGTGTGCTTAATACTATGATAGTCTTAAAGTTAGATTTAAAAACAGCAGTACATCACCTTGCTGACAGTATTGTAATATATTGCAATATAGTAACACCTGTATCGCGATTGTATCGCAAGATTCAGTAATAAGCGCAATTCGGATTGTTTGGATACTGATACCAGCATCAGAAAATACCTCTGATACAGCCTAAAATGGTGGTGTCAGGAAGGATGCAAGTCTGTGCACCGATCCAATACCACATCATTTATTAACCCCCAAAATGGGGCTCAGCTACTTTCTAGCAGCGTCCTATACTCCATTTTTTTTTCTGAGGATGGCAAAGTCATGTATATTCTCTGTATGTATTTATTTGTGTTTTGCGAAGAGTTTGAGTGAGGCCATACAACAATGATAGCAATCATATTAAATCATAGAGGGTTACTAGTTAAATAATAATTGCTGATAATATATATATATATATTTAGTGCACTGGTTTTGGATGGATTCTCAATATCTGCTGATACTCAAAGTTCAGGCATTGGAATCAGCATCAGGAAGGAAAAATTAATTTGTGGGAAATTCAATGGGTTCTACCCTGGCCCGTGCTACACCTTTTTCCACCAAGTTACACAAAAATCGGCCTGGTTGTTTCCCCACAACCCTGTTGACAGACAAACAAACAGCACTGAAAATGTAACATCCTTGGCGGGGGTAATCAATGTAGTGAATCAATCTTTGTAGTGTGCACAGAGGTTTTATCACAAGCATCGGTGTAGGGTTGGGTGATATGATGGTATATACTGTGACAGCAGACATGTGTCCACCGGTAGAGATTGTGTAATACCGTTTCCAGTGCAGTGGTTATTTTCAGTTGATCTTGCACAATTATCGTGTCATCTTGCAAATCTGGCTGCCTCGTAAGGTGATGTGATTTAGACAGCAGGACTGCTTACCACGTTCTCATATGACATGCTTGCGTTAATGTACCGGTAAAGCTGGTTTGAGGAGGACAGCGAAATAGTAAAAATAGTGACATCACAAACAGGCTGGTATTTGTTTGCACCCGTTAACCTTAAAACCTGTTTCCCTTGAAATTACTGTTCTTATTTGGAACACTAAAGCTCCCATTTTGAAAGAATCTTATACTCCATTTACACCTGGTATTAAAATGTGATCCTAAAAATACATGTTAAATGTTATGTGATCAGAATGTGATCAGATCTGCCTGACTACATCTGGAGGTGGTCTGGCTTGCATTGCTTTCAGATCTAAGGCAGTTGTAAGCACAATCCACACAGCAATCTGGATAACATATTTGGATACAAATCACATTTTAACACCAGGTGGAAATGGAGTACAAGTTTTACTGTTTTGAGAGTTTTGTTTTGAACTCAAGTGAAGAAAATAATGAAATATGAAGAAGTATGGTACAGTTATTTTTTAATTTTCTTAGTTGAATTAGCAAAACAGTTACTATACTGCGATATATACCATTACTGCAATATAGAATGGCACAACTTTTAAATTTCCTTAGTTGAATTTACAGAACATTTGCCATATTGTGATATTTACCGTTACCGTGATATAAAATGGCCATATTGCCCACCCCTCTGTCAGTGTGATAATTCCTTAGCAGCAGTATTGTTGCTCCATATGGGGAAAGCTGTTGGAGCTGCTTATGCCTGAACCACCAGGAGTTCGTTTATTTAACTATCAGGATGACTCCCTTCTTCCTGGGAGACTGGGTTCCCATGCGTTCCACCCTGGGTCCCACCCCTGATGGCCCATCTGAGGCTCCGTGATCCATCACACAGCAGGCGGCCATGTTCTCTGAAAGGGCCGTGAACTTGTTACCTCCCTCAGCCCGCCTGCCTGAATGTCAAACCCATTTTTCTTTTCTTGTGTCCCCTTTCTCCGGTCTTCCCCTTCCCAGGACTGCTGGTGTATTGAAATAATTGGGCCGCATTCAGTGCGACCAGGTTGCCAGTGCAGCTTCTGAATAGAGATATCAAGTCTGGTGCCACGATTTCCCTCTGACCTCCCTTTCAGAGCTCCTTCCTCTGCTTCTGCCCGCCTCCCTGCGAGGTCGTGATGGGTCATCATCATGACTCCAGCCTCTCAGTACAATGACATGACATCCATGGTACATTATCTACAGTGGGTCAGCTGGCCCGGAGCTCCGTCTATAGACTATTCTTCCCTGCTCCGTTGTCTCGGTGATCTCTGGATCCAGCCTGCTCAACATGGCACACATTCAAAATGGCAACCTCAAGGGGCTTTTATTCCTCTAGCAGAATTCAATCACTTTTCTCTCTCCTCTTTCTGCCTCTCTGCTGAGTTATTCAGAGTTTAATGAGGGAGGGAAGATAAAGGGAAGCTTATGGTTTGCCGGATGATGGAGAGGCTGCCTTTTTGTTTCTGTTGGAGGAGCCACACAGCGAGCGTTCATGTGAAATGAGTTTTTTCTTTCTTACCAGAGGGGAAGGTGATTGAGATGTCTGAGAAAGAGCCAGGGAGTCTGGAGAAGCAGGGGTCATTAAAGTGTCAGAGGAGCTGCAGCTCTTCAAATATTCAGCTGCAGTTTACAGACAGTCCAGGTTGCGGGCGGTAAAGTTGGAAGATTCTTCAGCCCAGTACACCGGTGACTATGATCATATAGGGTTCTTTGGCTTGTCCTCAGTAGAACCCTTTTTGGTTCTTGGTAGACTCTTACCCTTAAGCTCTTGAACCTGGTCTGTTCAGGTTCCTTGGAACCTTGGTACTACCTAGCAAACCAGCCAGCATTTCCACCAGCAGAACCATTGTAGTCAAGGATGTCATCAACAGATGATGCTGCACAATGCATGACATGTAGAATATGAGACAACCAACCGACCAAGAAAAACCTGCTGTTTTTGGTTCTAGCTGGGCACCTTAACAGCTTTCGAACCAATTTATTTCTTGTTGGGATGCTCTGAATGTCAGGTGCTTAAACTGGAATGGGGCCCATTCTGTGTTGGTGGAAAAGGCTTATTGAGAGCCCTTTTCCACCAAATAAGCTCTGGTTCTTGAACTGGTTCCATTCAAGGTCCTTAGAACCTTGGTGCTATCCAGTTAACCAGCCCTCATTTCCACCAGTTTTGAGCAGAACCATCGTAATCAGGGATGTCATCAACAGAGAGTCTTACGCAATGCACGACTTGTAGAATATGAGACACCCACTTTGGTTCCCAAGGAAAACTTTTGGTGGAAATTCGTTGACAAGAATCACACGGGGAGAACCGTTTTATATTCTAAGGGTTTCATCAAGAAACCACCCAGGGGGTTCGACTCAGAGCCTTCTTAGATTCCAAGGGTTTCATGTAGAACCCACTGAGGGGGGGTTTAGATAGGTTTCACCTGTAACTTCTTGTCTTCTATGAAGGGTTCTTTGGATGAAAAGGGTTCTTGATGGAACCCGTAGTCTTACGAAGAACGCTCAACAAACTCTTCAAACAAAGGGTTCTTTAGATGAAGGTGTTTTTGATGGAACACCTAGTTTTACAAAGAATCCTAAGTGAACCTTTAAAAAAAGGGGTTCTTTGAATGAAAGGAGTTCTTAATGGAACGTGTAGTCTTACAAAGACCTCTTGATGAACTATTTCTTCAAAAAAAGGGTTCTTTGGATGAAAAGGGTTCTCAGTGGAACACCCAGTCTTACAAAAAACCCTCAACAAACTTTTACTTCAAAAATAGGATTCTTTGGATGAAAATGGTTCATAATGGAACCCCACAGTCTTATGAAGAACCCTTGATGAACCCTTTCTTTAGAAAAAGGGCTCTTTGGATGAAAAGGGTCATCAACAGAACCCTTAATCTTACAAAGAACCCTTAACGTACTCTTGCTTCAACAAAAGGGTTCTGCAGAAGCAAATGAATGATTTTGGGTAGAACCTTGTCCCTTCAGGAAGAACCCTTGTGGAAACTTTATTTTTAAAAGTGTGTGGAGGTATAATCTTCAGCGAGATATTATGATTATTAAACATTAATGCACTGATGCTACCGTCTGTATCAAATAGTTATGTGCCTGTGCACCTCCAGCGCCGTGCATCATTTTAATGACTGCACAGGATTATCCCCTTACATAAGCCGGAGTGGGCGGTTTGGAGACGGCTCCTGACAGTGTGGGAGGGCATCAGACCGGACCGGAGAGGGAGCGCCGAGCTGACGCTGGATGACGGGGCTGTTGTTGTGAGGTTCGGCGCGGGTCAAAGTCCATACTATGTATCAGCTGTCAGGGAGTATGTTTGGTTTACCAGCAGCACGGGCGTCAGCAGCCACGTAAGGTTCTTCCGTCTGACATCAGAAACGACACTCAGAGTGGAGAGGTAGAAGAGTTCAGCTGGCTTACTCGCTCTGTCTCTCTCTCTGTCTCTCTCACACACACACAGACACACACAGACACACACACACACACACACACACGACACTGTCACTGAGGTCAGTGCTGGTCTATCTCTCTAGAGCTGTTTGTTACTTTTCCCCTGAGCAGTTGTACCAGCCAGCTGCTGTGTGTGCGCAGTTCCTAGAAAAAAGAGACACGTTCACAGTATGCAAGGACAGCGTCAGTACATCTTAAAGGGCAGGTTTTTTGGGGACATAGATAATAATCACTCCTCACTACATGTCTCCTCAGGATGTATTTTTGTACAGAAGTTGAGCTGAGGCGAGAATTGGCTTTGCAGCGGAAGATAGGACTCAGAACAAACAAAATGCATGAAGAGGCCTCAGAGTTACTATGCAGGGCCGTTCCAAGTGTGTTTTGGGTTCAGGGAAGGACTGGACCCCCCCATACACACTGTGCCCTGCATTATACACTGACAGGACAGATCATGCTGTATGACTCATTAGTTGTGCATTGCGTAACATAATTACTTGCAAAATATAAAAACAGTAAAAAAAAACCCATTTAAAATGGTGCAGCATATTAGGTTGCATGAGATTATTTTTGAATTGCGTCATATCACTGTCAGGTTGCATGGAAATGATGTTTCATGCAATGTGCAACCTGCAACTAGTTGCATGAAAGTGTAGAGCCAGCCTAATGGTTCAACCCCAAACCCTCTTTGGGGGCTCTATCCAGAACCTTTCCACCTTCTAAGGGCACTAACAAAAAAAACCCACACAGGGGGTTCTACAGAGAACCCTTTTATATTCCAAGGGTTTCATCTATAACCCACTGAAGATATGTTAGAAGGATTTCATCTATACCTTACGTCTTATGAAGGAAGGTTCTATGAAGAATAAATGGGTTCTCCTTATTTTACAAAGAAGCCAAAAATGGGTTATTTGGATGAAAAGGGTTCTTGATGGAACATATAGTCTTACAAAGAATCCTTGACAAATAGTTTCTTCAAAAAATGACTTTTTAGCTAAAAAGGATTCTTGATGGAACCCCTAGTCTGACAAAGAAGCCTTGACGAACCCTTTCTTCAAAACTAAAGGTTCTTTGGATGAAAAAGGTTCCTGATGAACCTGTAGTCTCACAAAGAACATTGGACAAAGTCTTTTACAAAAAACAAACAACAAACAAAAACTCTGTTTCTTTGGCTGAAAAGGATTCTTGGTGGTACCTCCAGTCTTACAAAGAATCCTTTATATGAACCCTTAACAGCTCAGCTGTTACTGCCACTGTTGGTCCCTGTAGCTAAAAAATGTTCCTTCAAGAACACGTATACGTTCCTGACAAAGTCAGATCAGTTTGGCTCCTTCACTTGAGAGATTTCTGTATTTTTGTTTTCATCTGTTTGGTTCTTTCACTTTATTGTTTCCATCTGGGCTCTTCTCACTGGTTTGAGGTAGGCGGAGCTTTGTTGTATTAGGTAATGTGAATCAATCAGACTGTAGCAGCGTTTGATTTGTATCGTAATGACAGTTGTGATGGTTTGCTGGAGGGAGACTGTAGATAAAATCTGATCAAATCACACCCATGCAGTCCTGATGAAGCAGAGAGATTTCTGTTTAACACGTCATGTTTAATGTTACAGTGAAACACTTTCAAGCCCTTTAAAACTGAAACATGATAAATGTGCATTGTGTGGTATTTTTAACATCTTCATGTCAAATGTATGAAGCCCAGTAAGAGACAAAACTTGGCTAAATATTTCTCTCTCTGATTCGTCAAATTATAAATCAAGGCCCCACATGACTGTGGTCATGGGCTAAGTGTACCGCACTCGATTTGTTGGTCCCTCCAGGAAGTTGTGATTTTGTGATCACAACAGCAAGTTCAGCCAATCCCCATGAATTCTGCATGACCTTGCGATTTTGCCCAATTGCTACAACTTTTCAGCAAATTTGACCCTAACTTAGTTACTAGCGTGTACGTCTCAGTGAACTGACTCAATTTTTTATTTTATTTTTTTAATTTTTTTTTGTCAGAGGTACTGAAAAGATTGTAAGGTTTGTCATAGTTATAGTTGTCAAGTTATCAATGCTTTGTGCACTTTTATCATATTTTATAATTTTCCGGTTGCTGTTTTGTCTGAGTTGGAGTTCCAAAAAGATTTTGCCTCTTTGTGGAAAACCCCCAGGTGCACTTTTTCATTTATAAATAAAGTTTGTTAGAATTTTTGTAATTAACCTTTTTGGTAGCATTACTTGCAACACTCAGAATGGAATGTAGTTTTATTCTCACCAGACGCAGTCGCCTTTGATTTCTGAATTAATTATCTGTACACATATTTCAAAACAAAACAAAACAAAGAACAAACAGTTTTTTGTGTGTGGCAATTTTCGCTTGAACCCAGCAAACACCTGAAAACACATTCTAAGCATTTTAGGCTGCAGCAGAACCAAAAAAAAAAACTGTCTTTGAAATCCTGGGGGGCTGATTTGTTCTCTGAATGTAACGATACAGATCCTCAGTTTTATAAACTTTGCTTTGTCACCGTCTCGTGTGCGATATTCACCTGAGTTTTTATGGGCTGACATCTATAGAATCATAAAAAGCTTTTATGGTGAAACCATTTGTTATAGTATAAAATAATTTTAAGAGAAGATTTACAGCTTTGTGTTGAACAGCCAGAACCTGAAGTGCATCCATGTGAATCAGTCTAAGGTCAAAATAAAGCCAGTCAGTCAGTCCATAGGAACTGTGTGCAGGGGTTAAACAGAATACAACTGTGAGGGAACTAATTAAGTAATGGAGATGGGAACAAGTGCGTGAAAAAGTATCTTGTTACAAATGACAAATACTTGCTCATTAAATGTAGGGCTGGGAAATATATCCATATTATATTGTATCGTGATATGAGATGAGGTATCGTGGTAGATTTTTCATATTGTGATATGGCATAAGTTAAAGGCTGCATACAGTAAAGTAATTCAATTTTCTGAATTTGTCTTTACCCACCTTGTCATTATATCCACATTACTGATGATTATTTATCAGAAAATCTCATAGGGTGAATATTTTGTGAAAGCACGAGTCGTGATCCCGACAATATTGTGGCAATATTGAGGCGTTTGGTCAGAAATATTGTGATATTTACTCATTTTATCACCTCGGCTGCTTCCACCCCTTTGGAGAACACAACATGTAGTTAGTCACAACCTACATGATCAATAATTATCAATATCGACCAATATGAAACTTCACTATTGTGGTAGGTTTTTCAGCTATATGGCCCAGGCCTAATTAAATGTATCAAACTTAAATAGAAAATACTGGTATGAGAAAATGATGAGAATACAAGTACTTTTTCATTTAAAATACAAAAATACATTCTATACAAACTAGGGCTGCAACTAAGGATTATTTTAATTGTTGATTAAACTGTTGATTATTGTCTGCAAGTTGCTGTGTTGTCAAAGATCTTCAGTTTACTGTCATGAAGGAGTAAAGAAAGCAGGAAATATTCACATTTAAGAAGCTGGAACCAGAGAATTTTGGTAGCAGATGGATTCTGAACGGTGATTAAACTTGAGCTGAACCATGTGTGCTTTTAACTGGTTTAATGCATACCTGCCAGCCAATCAGAAAAGAGTATTCACTTATACCATGGTATAATAATCATTATTCACTTTCACTTCAATGAGTTTACGCAACAATTTCTGAAATACTGTTTTTAGACGGGAGTTCTAAAAATCAAAGATTCCAGTTTATTAAAAGAAGAGAAGTGAATTATCCTAACAAAACATGATTGGTTTAGAGTGGGGCTGCACAATTACTTGCAATCACAATAAAATCACAATATTGCCAAGTGCAGTATCCAAATCGCAGAACCAGAATCAAATCACAATTTTTCTGAAAAAGGAAAAAATGTGTGAGAAAACAGCATTATAATGAGGTTCTGTAGTGCTGCATGTTCTCCAGATAAAAGAAAACATGTTTGTTTGGTTCAGACCTCAATAAATATCACAACATTTCAGTGAACATGAAAACCGTAATGGAAAACTGATCATTTCTACTAATTGTATGAAACATTGCAAACACAATTTCAGTCAAAATAATGCAATATAACTTTTTAACCAAATTGTGCAGCCCTAGTTTTGAGCTGCGATGATTAATCGATTATTAAATTAATCACCAATGTTTTTTATCTCTGGTTTCTTTCCTCCTCTCTGACAGTAAACTGAATATCTTTGAGTTATGGACAAAACAAGACATTGGAGGACGTCATCTTTGGCTTTTGGAAACACTGATCAACAGGCAAACAACTACTAATCGATTAATCCAGAAAATAATCAACTGATCAGTTGTCTATGAAAATAATCGATAGTTGCAGCCCCGTATTAGTTGTCAAGACTTGAGAGTTTGAGTTGGGCTCAAAAGAAGTAAGTCGCAAGTTGCGTTTTCTCTGTTTTTTTTGTTTTTTTTTCCCAGTGCTGTTTTTGCAGCTCTACGCTCCAGCTCTTTGTTCAGTTACGGGCTGCTGCTCAAACAAAGTGCTCACTTCTTGTTGTGTTTCTTGTAAACAAAGCAGAAATGTGGAACACGTCACTTCCCATGCAGCAGAGGATTTGATGCCAGGAGAGGCCTTTGAGCAGCTAATGTAAATAAAGTTCATGAACCGGCTGCAGGTCGACTCAGGTGACGGAGAGGGGGGAAAAACGGACAGCTATATGAAAATGTCACAGATTGTTTCTTTAAGTGCTGAAAGCTTTTATTTGAAAGCTGATTATTCTCCAGCTGACCAGCGTGACTCTTCCTTCTCCAGACCCGAGCCTCTGAGCAGAATATAATGTCTCTCACACTGAAGCTGCGTGGTGTGTGTGTGCGTGTGTGTGTGTGGGCGGTGGTGGTGGGTGTGCGTATATAACCCACTCCTGCCCTCTCTCTTTTTAACTCTCTTCATCTCTGTCTGTGTCTCTCCACCCTCCCTCCACCTTTTTTTCATCCCCGTCCGTTCCCTCTCGGCGGGGGTGAGAGTCGCAGGTTGACAGCCTCGCAGGTCTCCTCATTACGCCGTGTCTGAGCCAGCAGAGATTTATAGAGATGATAAAAGCAGTCTGGAGGGCAATAATGACCACGGGCTCTGATGCAGGAGGAGGGCGGAGGAGGGGGAGGAGGAGGAGGAGGGGGAGGGAGGGGAGAAGCTGTCTGGCCACTCGCTCTGCCTCTGATCACTTGCCTAAATGAGTTTGGCTCAGCCAAATGAAACAGCAGAAAAAGTTACCTTCAGCATCGACTGCTGAATATATTCATATTCAGATCTGTATATTCTATACACATCTTTTTATAGCTTTAATTCTAAATCTCCGTTTCTGAGTAATCTGTGACCCCCAGCAGTCGACAGCATGAGCCAAAACAACACATTTCATTCATATTTTCCTAAAAATTACAGCCTGACTGATACTAGATTTTTGGGGTGTTGCAGATATTAGGTATTAAAAAATTCTGATTTTAATATATCGGCTGATATATGCTGTCCAATATGTGCCTATATCAAAACTTTTTTGTTAACAGAACATGTGCAGATTGCTTTTATCTGTTAGCTTTTCATATATATTTTATGTTGTCTTAATTCAGATTTAATTTAGGGCTGCAACTAATGTTGATTTTCATCATTGATTAATCTGTCTATTTTTTCTTTTTTGATTAATTGATTATTAGTTTGTCTATAAAATGTCAGAAAATGGTGAAAAATGTTGATCAGTGTTTCCCAAAAACCAAGCTGATGTCCTCAAATGTCTTGTTTTGTCCACGTCCCAGAGATATTCAGATTGCTGTCATAGAGGAGCAAAGAAGACAGTAAATAATCAAAATTGAGCTGGAATCTAGTTTAATATATCCATATATTTTTGCTCTGTTTATGTTATTTTTAGTCATTTATGATTATTAAAAAAAATCTCTCATACTTCACTGTTTCAGTGTCCACATGTCATTTTGGACAATAAAGTTTATTGTTCAACTGTAAAATATCCTCCATGACATGACAATGTAAACCACTTTTGAGCTTTCAATGCAAAAAAAAGTGTGTTTATGTATATATTCTATAGTTCGGCTGATATATTGAATTTTTAATATCTAATATCAGTTACAGCCCCCAAAAATAATCTGTATTAAGTTTATTGGATATCATATTGGTCAACACATATATCTATACCAGTATAGATTTATATAGCTGTCAGGCTAAATGAGAATATCAATTCATGCATTTCTTTCTTTCTTTGTCACTTGACCAACTTAATGCTACTTACTTACCATGTATCTAGCAAGAAATATGAATTCATTTATTGATCTGAAAATAAACATGTTTTTGCCCTCGCATCTATGAACATTTTGTTTTTAACAAAGTTAATAAAAATGTTGACCAAAACACGATGCTGAGCTAAAACCCCCAAATTTAAAGTCTAGACATAAGTGTGGCAGTAATTTCATCAATATTTCACAAAAACAGAAATTTCTGGTCTTTTTTTTACAGAGTGAAGTGAAAATATGTTGCCCCATCAGTCTGATCCTGCAGTGGTATCAGCCCTACGATATTAGTACTATCCCTGTAGAGTTGCAACTGTAAGTCAATTAATTGATTAGTCGATAGAAAGAAAATTAATTGCCAACTATGTTGATTATATATTAATCGTTTCAGTCATTTCTTAAGCAAGAATGTCAAACATTTGTTCGTTCCTGCTTCTTAAATATGAGGATTTGCTGCTTTTCTTTGTCATTTATGACAGTAAATGACGAGTCTTTGGGTTTTGGACTGTTGGTTGGACAAAAGAAACAATCAGGAGGTGTCATTTTGTGCTCTCGGAAATTGTAATAAGCTTTTTAAAGTTCCTATTAAATTTTTCTTTTTTTTTTAGTTTTATTTTATAAAGTAAACGATAAATCATGAACATAATCCTCAGATTATTCAATGAGGAAAATAATTGTTAGTTGCAGCCTGAAATAAAATTCTCAGGCCACGATTTTTCCAATGAAAGTTTATGAAATGCTGACCAACACATTCAGCTGAACTTAATCCCAACAACCTGAAGTCAAAACGTAACTAGGTGTGGCAGCTGTTCCGTCTTTATTTCGCAAAAACAGAAATTTCTGAGCAAGTTACGAAAAGGGGGCTTTTTTTTTTTTTTACAGGGCGTGAGATGAAAATTTGTGGTTTGTGAGGGAGAGTGTGAGCTGAAGTGAAAATACGTTGCCCCATCAGTCTGAAATCACTCACTGTGTTGTACAGTATGGATGGATTCCTGTTAAAAACATTTATTTCAGCCTATAAAGGAGGGACGGCGGAGCGATTTTGTAAAACTTAAACTGGTATTAAAATGATGTGGCAGCTGCCTGTTAAAATGGAGTTTTTCCCCTCGCCACCGTTGCCTTTGCACTTGCTCATGGTGGAAATTGTTAGGTCTCTAACATCTATAATGATTTGACGCTATATAAATAAAATTGACGATTTAATTTGACTGTTACCCCCTGTACATCCCCCCCACCCAGCGGCCAAATGTGTTTTCTTAGCGAAAGAGATTTTAAATTATCTGAATCTGGACATGTTGGTGCTCAGCAGACTGGATGACAAAGAACAGAAGACGTGAAGTGATGAGAAATGGAAGCGGTCGACGGTCCTGTTTTACAGATCAGAGATAATAAGAACATATGGTGTGTTGAGAGTGTAGGTGGTGCTGTTCCTATCGCTGTCTGCCTCTTATCTGTTATCTCAGTTAGAGATCAAGTGTCCCTCTCTAGCTGCCACACTTCATCCGCGGCCTCACGCTGAAGGACGAACACCGGCAGCGTGCCGTGTTGTCAGTCGATATTATCATTTATTCAGCATTATTTTTTATTAGTTTGATTGATTTTTTTCCCCCCCTGAAATGTTCAAATTTAACTTAATGTCTGCCCCAAATTTCAAATTTAATTAAAAATGTATTAGCATTGTCCTTTAAAAACCCCATAATTCACGGCCAGATACCTGAAGCGGGGACAGAAACATCAGTTTATCTCTACAGGTACAGTCTATCCCATTTCTATCCCCAGCTGTAAGATTAGAGAGCGTGCTCAGTTCTTCCTGGGTGTGGCTGCAGCTCCTCAGTCTGTGTCTGTCTCATTTTACTGCTTCTCTGCCCAAAAACCCCACCACCACCACCTGCACCCACCCCCCTCCTCCTCCTCCCCTCCCACCCTGCCTTTATTTTCACCTCTCCTCGTCTCCCCCCCCCCATCTGTGCTGCGGGGTTAAAGCAGGACACCGACGCCAACAGCAACTACCTGCTATGTCTGAGTTAAAGCTGGTTGCTATAAATAAAAGCCAGCTGCTTTAAAAAATGTTTACTAAAAATGACAAACATGAAAGCAAATATTTGTACTAAAGCTGTTACATTATGTATATTTTCTGCCCGTATTCATGGCACGTCTTTTAATTTGACCGTTCTGTGTGAAAAACAAAGGGGAATTTCATAAATATTGGCAGCAGAATATAATGTTTTGGCACTGTGGCTATTTAATGTTGCTTTAAACCTCCTGAAAAGTTGGCTTCAAATCTGAAGTATTTAGAAATATCTCTAACGTTAAATATTCTTAATAAGCAGCAGTCAAAGTTTAAATCAGTTTGATCAGATTTATTTAGCTGTGATTAAATAACCCAAAGCAGTCAAGATGTTCTGAATCAAATATTGCTAAATCCTGACTGTTGTACAGAAGTAAAGAGGCACCTTGTTCCACTTGAGCCCCGCCCACTATTAGGAAGAGTAAGTAAAAAAAAAGAAAGCAAGAAAATAAAGAAATAAAAAATATAAATGATGAATAGAGAAATCAGTCAAGTGAAAATAGCAGAACTGTCCAAACTGTTCAAAGAAAATATGTTTTCAAGGCCTTTAAAATACCACAGTTTGCAGTCATTCAGAATGATATTGTCTTGTTTAAAATGCGTGATGGGCAGTTTCTAACCCAACCCTGTCTGCATGTCTGATGCAGTACCTGAGCTGAAAAATACTTCAGAATTACAAATCACACCATTTGCTTGTGTCTAATTTTGAATTCAAAGTCGAGAATAAATGAAAAATGACTTTTTAGCCCTTTTAGATCACATGATCACTGTGCATGTGTTTTACAATATATGCCAAAACATCCATTTTTTAATGTTCTTATATCAAAACAACAAATCAACAAAATATGACATGTCAGGGCTCAACAAGGCTTCCCCACTTATCTGAGACAAGTAAATCTGCCAGTAACATTTTATGCAAAATGGCTGAAAATGCTGTTTTGTTGTGCTTACATAGGCTTGAAGCAACCAGTTTTAACCAGTAATATCATGATATTCATCCATAAATCTTCAACTTTCAGCAGCACAGAGCTAAGATTCCTGAGTTAGCTATAGAAGATTTAGGAATTGTAATAATGCTGTCAGTCAAATTCACACTCAACTTTGTTTATTGTGCGTTTTGTCTCCTATTTGCAAATGAATTCCACTCAAAATATGAGGCTAGGCAGGTGGAGAGAGTCTGCAGCCACGATGGCACAAAAGCCTTCAAAAAGTGCATTCACACTTAATGGATAGTGAAAAGGTGTGTTGGGAGGTGGGGGGGGCATAGGGGAGCGGAGACAAAGCAAGGATGGAGAGAAACCGAAATGAGCGTGCTGTGGTCTGTCCGCTTTCAAATTGTTTTTGGAAATTGTGGACATTTTGTCTCGAAAGCAGAAAAAAACAGGTCCATGCAGATTGTCACCGGCGCTAACTTCAAAAGACAGCATCTGTGATGGTGCGAGGATGTGTTCGTGCCCATTTGCATCATCGGTAATTGTCACATCTGTGAAGGGTTAATGCTGACAGGTACATAGAGATTTTGGAGCAACATGTGCTGCCATCCTGACGAAGGCAATAAAGACGCATTGTGCTCATGTTCCAGCACCGTGGCTTCGTAGTAAAAGAGTTCAGGTGCTGGACTGACCTGCCTGCAGTCCAGACCTGTCTCCCATTAAAAAATTGTTGCACATTAAGAAGCACAAAGTATGACATCAGAGACCCCAGACTGTTGAACACCTGAAGTCGTACATCAAGCAAGAACAAGAAAGAACTTCTTCTGGCATCAAATTCACAATGACTGTATGTTTACAAAAAAAAAAAAACCTACATCCTGGCAGTTACTGCTCTCTAAAACAGTTTGCCCTGTGCAGTTGTGGGCATTCTTGCTGTAGCAGCTTATTTTTATGAACGTTTCATCTCAGAGCACATGACTCCTACACTACAGCTGTAGTGAAAGAGATGAAAGTGCTGAGGTGATGTGAAGAGTCAGAGGCCATTTAAGCAGACACAAAGGTGTTGATCCTTGGATTGAGCTGTTGGAGTTTCCTGCATTGGGTCTTGAACTGTTGATATTATGAGTTTATGGCCATAACCCTCAGCAAGTGGGAAAAGGTAAACCGAGCTCTCTAAAAAATGAGCCATTTTGCCCGGAATCGCTCGCTCCTGCGTCTCCCTCTCTGCTCCCAGTTCCATTTTCTGCTGCATTCATATGGTAATAGGGGTCAGGAGATGAGGGGGTTCTCACGTTCAATGTGAAACTTGGCCTTTTGTGTAGCCGCGGCTCAAGCTGCCGCGACAGAGGCCAGAGGTGAAATTGAATTCAGCTGAAATTCCCCAGTGAGTCTGGCCTTGGGCTGGACTGTGCCAGACTGGACTGGACCGGCCTTAGTGCAGGGTGCAAGCCACCCTGTTCTCTGTTTTGGCTGGAGTTCCTGGGTGTTAGAGGATGTTGGCTCGGTAAACCTGAGGCTGAGCCAGGGCTGAAGGGAACTGTGCCATTCCCAGCTTGTCATTATCATTTGATTGGCAGGAAGAAGAAGAGGATGATTTTTGAATTTGAAGATATCAGTACTGGATATTTTGCATCAGTGTGAGACTCTTTAATTTAGACCTTATAGTGCCCAAAACACAATTTTATTACATTTATTTTATGTTTATGCCAGAATAATCCTCAGAGAAACTCAAGTCGAAACTAAGGCCTTCAATTGAAAACAACTCTACTTCTAGATAAGACCACTGATATTGGACAGTCGTCTCTAACAGTGCAGATTACTTTCAATAAAAACATTTTTTAAAGTATTTCTTTCTACAACACTTGAACATGGCAGCTACATTATGGTCAAGGTTAGAAAAGATCATGGTTATGGCAAAACAAACCTTGGTAAGGACGTGGTCGGACAGCTGAAACACTATTACTGTTACCACTATTATGATTGAAAAAGGAAAGTGACTTCAGGAGTGTGGAGGTGGTTTGCTACAAAAAATTCAGATGTACAATAAACCATGCATGTGAGAAGTGTATCTGGTTGAGTGCGAGGAGAGCTCAAGAGCTTTTGTGAGGTCTAAACCAAAAATATTCTTCAGTATTTTGTTATATCATCAAGAATATCGTTATTGGAAAATAGCCCAAAAATATGATATTATTTTAGGACATGTTTTATTAATCTCGAAACTCATCGCCAGCAGATAATGGATACCTGGACTCAAACTTCCTCTTTCGTTCGCTGGTCATTGTTTATAGTCTAGTTCGTATCTTGAGATGCAAGAATGGAGTTGGACGCGAACCTCTATGAACAGATATCTGCATATAAATTTTTGAAAAAGCTAAATCATAGTCAGGCGTTAGCCCATCGGTTCTAAGACTGTATATCGGCCAGTGTGTTCCGCCCACGGATATATCATAGAGAACTGGATGCAGCATTGGAAGCGGGCCTCCAGTCAGTCCTGTGTGAGCTGCTAATTGGTGCATGAAGCCAACTTTTGGTGGAGCTTCTGCATATGTTTCCACATTATGCGGCACATGAGCAATCCCAGTAGGGACTTCTTTTGGCTGAGCGACTAACTTCTGGTTTACCCTCAGCTAACTCTAGCTCTTCTAGTCTTTCCACATATTATTGAACTGGATGAATGGATCAAAATCTGATGAAACAAGCCATTTCGTAGAGTTTGTGATGCTCAAAAAAATGCGTCCGCCATTTTTCAGCCACTTCCTTCACAATGCAAGTCTATGTGGGGGAAAAGTCTTTCTTGGCTGCAGGGTATCACCTGATGTTGTCATTCACAGTTTGGCCACTGTGCGCTTTAACTAGGGGGGCTTGGTTCCACCTCCTTTGCTCAGATTGTTTACCTGCGTGCAACCTGCTCAGATGTAATTAGTCAATATTACTCAAACTACAAACGTACACCAGAATGCTTCCAATACCAAAATCTTGCCCCTTGCCTACAGATTCTACATTCAGATATCTTTTAGAGATATTATAGTTTATAGCCTTAGATCCTCTGAAGGAAAAACTACTTGTCTCTGTTGGTAAACCATTATATTAGGAGATTTGAGCTGACCCCAGGCCTTGACACCACCTCTTGGTATATTGAGTAGCATTTGAAAGGAACAAAGCCTCAAAAAAACACAAAAACAGTTCTCTGGAGGGCTGTGTTGTATTTATCTGAGCAATTTCATTTTTCAGTTTTATGTAACTTCCCAAGGTTTGTAGCTTACCTCAGTATAATAGTGTTTGGTTTGACAAAAATACATTTAGCTGAACAGCATGATTCAAACATAACAACACGGTCACTGATGATAATCTGCAGACCTTCTCGTGGCCGATTTGACTATTTACGACTAAAGCTTGTGAACTGTCCCATCAGGCCACGATTGCGGCAAGGTGCATTACTATGAGAACGTTCGCTCATGCCTTAAATAGACAAATTACATGTGAAATCTCAAGCCGAGTAGTTATGCAGGAGTAATCAGATACCGAAGGTTGCGGGCAGATAACTCAGAGGTAATTTTGGGAATGACCTTGTTAAGGTAGCAGCTGAATTTTTATGAATAGACTCCATTCTGTGTGCGTAACCTTGAGTGGCAGTGAGAGCATTTACTCTTCAGAGACATGGATTCAACCCTTTGCCATCCTCCCTCAAAAACATATATTTGTGTCCTTGGGGCCTCCTACAAGCATGAGTCAGAGCTGGATTTGTCACATTTATAAAAGATATTTGCAACACATACATTCGCTCAATAAAAAAAACCTTGTGTGTCTGACATGTAACGTGATTGAGGAAGTGGTTTTTTTATTGGAATGTAAAAGCAGCAGCAAAGGAGACTGAAATATACGATAACAAAATTTCTGTACTATTTTTTTATTAGCAGCCAAAGTTTCAAGCATGGAGTGAGCTGCACAAATTTCGTAAGCAGTTACTCTACTTAACTATTTCCCTGTTCGGTGTCCTGTTTCAGGAAAGACAAAGAAATGAGAGGTGCTATTTTTCAAACTGCTTTCAACATCCACCCACGGCGGTAATTCTGGGAAATAGGAGACGGCTATTTCCAGCCAAACTAATGTTGTTGAAGGCTCCAGAGAGAGCAGCAACATGCCCTCAGATTGATACAA
>JAJHUR010113818.1:0-17478 GCA_027495735.1 Lutjanus campechanus | reverse complement strand
ACTGCAAGCAGGAACTGAACACAACCTCTGAGACCTTCAGAGAAGAGGTCTACAGAAGCCTACTGAGGTCATGCATGGAGTCTCCTGATGGAAAGATAGCTTTACTTGCTGCTCACCACTAACTGCAGCTAACTGTAACTAACTGCAAGCAGGAACTGAACACAACCTCTGAGACCTTCAGAGAAGAGGTCTACAGAAGCCTACTGAGGTCATGCATGGAGTCTCCTGATGGAAAGATAGCTTTACTTGCTGCTCACCACTAACTGCAGCTAACTGTAACTAACTGCAAGCAGGAACTGAACACAACCTCTGAGACCTTCAGAGAAGAGGTCTACAGAAGCCTACTGAGGTCATGCATGGAGTCTCCTGATGGAAAGATAGCTTTACTTGCTGCTCACCACTAACTGCAGCTAACTGTAACTAACTGCAAGCAGGAACTGAACACAACCTCTGAGACCTTCAGAGAAGAGGTCTACAGAAGCCTACTGAGGTCATGCATGGAGTCTCCTGATGGAAAGATAGCTTTACTTGCTGCTCACCACTAACTGCAGCTAACTGTAACTAACTGCAAGCAGGAACTGAACACAACCTCTGAGACCTACAGGAGCCCACCGAGGAGTTTGATGATGGCAAGATAACTTTACTTGCTGCTAAAACAGCTAACTGTTTTTAGCTTGGTTAGCTGTGCAGCTAGCTGACTCAGCCCTGTGGTGCCAGGAGCTAAAGCTGATACTGTAAACCCTGATCAATATCTGCAGCAAGTCCCTCCCGAGCTGCCTGTTTTTACAGGAAAAACTCATACATGTGAAATAACTCTGCCAGCTGTTTCATGGGTTCTTTGGTAAAAATGGGAGGAGGAGGCAGGCCTTCCTGGTTTAGATGCAAGGACACTTTTTTGCATAGAATGAAAGGAAGTGTCTATTTTTGGGCCAGTAAGAGTTAAACAGCTTCCCTGTTGAAGGGATTGTTGTTTTTCACTTGTGGTGATGAACATACAGAGATTTATCAGCTGAATCTGCAGCTGCCCCCGGGCTTTACGGAGCTTTATAATGAATTTCAGCTCAATGTTTATCTGTGACTACAACTTTATTATTTTGGTTGACTCACTCACATTTCGTGCTGAGCAGCAAACATCAGACAGACACAGTCAGAGACAAGCTGGCGAACACAGTGGAGCATTTAGCAGCTAAAAAGACAGATTTTTTCCCTCAGGAGTTGGTGGAAACCAAAAACTGAGCTAAAAGCGAGTCAATATTGGACTCATAAATGGACACTTTGCATCTCCAAATGAATGATTATGTTGCTCAGTAGCTGCTGGATGTGTAAAGTAAGCAATGAGCAGTTCAACGTGATTTCTACAGCCCTCAAGTGGCCAAAAACAAATCTGTTAGTGCAGGTTTAAAGAAGGAGGAAGAGAAATGAAGTGTGGCAGCAAAACACAATATAAACCTTTTCGTGCAGTGTTTCTCATGAGGCGTTCTTGGGGGGCGCCGAGTGAATTTAGACCAAAGATTCATGAGACAAGTTGAAACTTGTAAACACTTTAAATGTGCCAGTCTGTAATGTTCTGAAATCCTCCCAGTTTACACCAACGTGACCAGACAGGACGGCGTATCATCTCCATAGCAACGACTCTCTGTTCTCCCATTCTATCTGCCAGCTGTTCTTCTGGGTTCGTTTTATTTTTTTTATAGCTGGATATAATTTGTAGAAAATGTTCCCTTCAACATTCTAAAATGGTTTTTGTCTCGGTGTGGTTCTTTGATTTTTGTTCTCTGGGAGACGAACAGGCTGCTTCTTCTTCCTGCTTTCCAACCTGTCTCTTATACACATCTAGATGTGTATAAGAGACAGCCTCAAGCTGAGTGTCATCTGGTCCCATTATATATTAGAGAGAAGGCAGACGTCTCTACAGCTGACATCTGCAACTCACACCCAAAAAAAAAGTTACATATATATATATGTTGTTGCTGTTGTTGTTGTTGTTGTTGCTGTTGTTGTTTTTAATTTGGGGGTGAACTTAAAGCAAATACTAAAAAACTGAAACCAGAGGCAACAAATGGACACAAATAAAATTTTTAGATAAGATGGAAAAGGATACAGAAAATGAATATTGTATTTGAATATTAAGGCATTCTCTGTGCACCAAACCCATTCTGACTTACGTAATTTCTCATTTTTATTTTATTTTCAATTTGTAAATATTCTTTAAACTTTTCTGTCATTCAACTTTCTGCCAAAAGTACCACCATTACCGTTAACGTTATTATAATTGTCCTTCTGTTATTTTATATTATTATTGTTTTGGTGATGGGATTATGGGGTGAGATGGATTTACAATAAGTATTAAGTTGTTTGTTACCTCTGTTTCTAAGGACTGCAAACTGATAAATAAAGAGTATTCTGGCATATTTACAGTAAAGTTCATTAATTTGCAATGTCCCAGAGAAATAAATGAACTAAACTGAAAAACTTGATGGCCTCAGATGCTCTGTGTCTGAAACTAACTTCTCTGCAGCCCAAAGTAAAGAAACCGCCAGAAACCACAAACGGCAGGACAGGAGACATAAAGTGTAAATTTGGATTTTAGCATGTAGCCGGTAGGATGTACACATAGCACCGATCTCGCGAGACTTCCGCACGTGCTTCCATTACGGTATGTACGAAGTCTGTCTCTTATACACATCTAGATGTGTATAAGAGACAGCTCCCATTCTATCTGCCAGCTGTTCTTCTGGGTTCGTTTTATTTTTTTTATAGCTGGATATAATTTGTAGAAAATGTTCCCTTCAACATTCTAAAATGGTTTTTGTCTCGGTGTGGTTCTTTGATTTTTGTTCTCTGGGAGACGAACAGGCTGCTTCTTCTTCCTGCTTTCCAACACATCACATCTTGCTGAGCAGAGATTCAGGAGTCAAGAAAGGCAATCAGTGGTGGGAAGAAGCAACTGAATTTAATTATATCACCACAAACATGGAAGGACATAAGTAATAATGTGAGGAAAACTACACGCTCAGTCATCTGGACGGAGCACTCTTGGAAAATTGCTTGTTACCAAATCAAAAGACAACACAAGTTGCTGGTGATGTAGAAGCTGACTGCACCCATTTATTATTTTTCTGTCTAGTTTTGCAGCAAATACTGGGCTGAAATAATCAAAACTATTGATAACATTTTTCAGTGCACACTGTATTTGGGGCCTGAACACTGCAGCAACTTTCTCAACAAGTTGATAAACATATCTTTAGAAATTTCAGTTCACCCCAAAAATCCATATTTTCCCCCTGGCCTGTAGTGCAATTTATCCATCTTTTTTCTGTCTTTTTTCTGTGGGTTGCATGTGATTTTTGGAGATATCAGCTGCAGAGACGTCTGCTTTCTCTCCAGTATAATGGGGCTAAGTGACACTCGGCTTGTGGTGCTCAGAGCACCAAAAAATACATCTGAAAAAATCAAAACCAGGGTCTCTGTGAAGTTTTCCATTTCCACTGGTTTTGAATTTTTTGAATTATTTATTTTTTATGTTTGTTGGTGGTTTGAGCACCTCAAGCTGAGTGTCATCTGGTCCCATTATATATTAGAGAGAAGGCAGACGTCTCTACAGCTGACATCTGCAACTCACACCCAAAAAAAAAGTTACATATATATATATGTTGTTGCTGTTGTTGTTGTTGTTGTTGCTGTTGTTGTTTTTAATTTGGGGGTGAACTTAAAGCAAATACTAAAAAACTGAAACCAGAGGCAACAAATGGACACAAATAACAAAATTTTTAGATAAGATGGATACAGAAAATGAATATTGTATTTGAATATTAAGGCATTCTCTGTGCACCAAACCCATTCTGACTTACGTAATTTCTCATTTTTATTTTATTTTCAATTTGTAAATATTCTTTAAACTTTTCTGTCATTCAACTTTCTGCCAAAAGTACCACCATTACTGTTAATGTTATTATAATTGTTCTTCTGTTATTTTATATTATTATTTGTTGTGCTGGTGGGATTATGGGTGAGATGGATTTACAATAAGTATTAAGTTGTTTGTTACCTCTGTTTCTAAGGACTGCAAACTGATAAATAAAGAGTATTCTGGCATATTTACAGTAAAGTTCATTAATTTGCCATGTCCCAGAGAAATAAATGAACTAAACTGAAAAACTTGATGTCCTCAGATGCTCTGTGTCTGAAACTAACTTCTCTGCAGCCCAAAGTAAAGAAACCGCCAGAAACCACAAATGGCAGGACTCCTTCAAACGGTAACCTCAGAGTCGTCTCAGACTTTTTCCTCAGCAGGCTGCTCTTTTGTGATCAGTGGAGACATAAAGTGTAAATTTGGATTTTAGCATGTAGCCGGTAGGATGTACACATGGCATCGATCTCGCGAGACTTCCGCACGTGCTTCCATTAAGATATACGAAGTCTCGCGAGACGCCATGTTTACATCCTACCGGCTACATGCTACAGTTGACATTTCTGCTAAAAACGGCGTAAATGGCGTCTTTTGCAGTTAATTTTTAATGTCGCGGCTCGCGGACACTTGGATTACACCACACAAGCAGGATGGAGACATTTTGTGTTTGTTTTGTGTGCTTTTTTTAACGTTTTATCCGTGGTCACCATTCACTGCCACTGTACTGGATGAGGCTGCTACCCTGTTTCTCCTAAAACTCCAGGATTGTTTTGTGAACTGAAGACCTTCACCCATCATCACATCAGCATAGTGGTGAGTACATACTGAGTGGGTTATTCTAACAAGGTGGAATATCACTTTAACTCAGCAGTCTGCTGAAGATTTTTCCAGGCTCTGCATGCACACAAAAGCTAAAAGCAGTTTTTCCCAGTTCAGTTTTGATTCGTGGCACCTCAAGGACAAACCAGTCCTGAGACTGTCTTTGTCTGGTAGCAATTAAAACGCCATGTAATGAGCGACGTCTGGGACTGTACAGCTTTTAAAATGACTGAAGCTTTATAAGCATACACAAGCAAATGTTGCCGTCTCCTAGCAGCCAGGGACGGCCAACCCGCTGCCTGGTAAAGAGTACAACACCATGAAGTGCTGAGTGATAAACAGTATCAAGCTGTTTCAAGGTGGTAGAGGCAGAATATAAATGGTGTCACCATAGTCAAGTACAGGCAGGAAAGTAGATAACTAACAGCTTTTAGTTTCAGCTGAAAAATATGATCTGTTTCTTAAAAACAAACCCAAGTTTCATCCCTAACCTTTTAGCTAGCTCATCGACATGAGGTTTAAAGGAGAGCTTTTCATCCATAAATACCCAAAAGTACTTATAGGAGGACGCTCTTTCAATTTCAGAACAATGCAAAGTGCAAAGTTTTAAATCAATTTCCTCCAAAAAGCAGGATCTAGAAAATAAATTGCATATATATATATTTTTTTGCTGCATGTAAAACAAGTTTGAGTGCTGGATTGACTCAAAAGCTGCCCGCAAAATAGATCAGGCTCCCCTCAGTGTAGAAGCAGATTAATAAAGTGTTGTACATAGTTTTGTCAGCGTAAAAACGCACCTTACAGCCATTATACAGGGTGAAAAGTAAGGGGCCTGAAATTGAACCCTGTGGTACACCTTTAGTGATCCTCAAAGTGGTGAAGTGTGTAGAGTCTGCAACAGCACATTAGGTTCTATCTGCAAGATAACTTGTAAACCACTGGCATGTGTTCTGATCTAGACCAGCAGAGGATAATAATAAGGATAAACCGTGTCAAGGATTTAGACAAGGCAGCAAACAAGGCAGCACAGTGCTGTCGACTGTCAAGAGCTCATATTATATCACTGAGAACAAGAGGAGCGGCCGAAATGGTCTCATGACCAGATATAAAACCAGACTGAAAATATTTAAAATGTCTCTTTAAGGACAAATGAAGCTGGCGATTGGCTGGAGAGTCGAGGGTCTTTGGCTAACAGGAGAGCTTGGAAATTAAACAAGAGATATTTATTAACATTTAGTTATTAAGTAATGCTCAAGTTAATCATCATTACTAAATTATTATTAGACACATTAGTTAACTATTAAAAATGTTATTAATTCTCATCACCGCATTAACTAATGTTAATTAATGGATCCTTATTGTAAAATATTACTGATATTTGAACTGTCCAGCTATTTGGCCTTCAATGACATGCTTTTTAAATGATATAAAACATTAATAATCAATATTAACTCTTTATCCGCCAGTGTTGTTTAAGAATTTTGCCAGCCAGCTCCTGCATTTTTGACAAAATTCACAGATTTTTCAACACACACAGAATATTCAGTTCTATGAATATGTCAACATGGAATCTATCAAAAGATCTTCAGTTTCAAACACAAACAATCAATTTGCTTGATTCATTCTTTATTTATAAGCACTTGACTGTTGACTGACATTTTTTGTCTGAAAAATGGAGAAAACACCGATTTTGTCAGAGACATTTTTAAGCAGAATATCGAGTTCATGTTCTTATTTCACACTTCATGTCACGTGTGTGACGTCACTGTCAGCAGTGTGGCTAACGTTGGCTGTGTGTGCTCGTGAACACTGGTGAGTCCCAGGGTCAGCGGTGCGAGAACCCTCGTTCTGTACCCGGGTTCTGTGGCCGGGTCACGGTGCTCTCTGTCCCTGCAGCTGAGCACCGATGTTTACATGCTACAGAACATGATCTTCTTCTTCCGTTCAGTTCCAGTGGTTCTCTTCTTCTTGGGGTGACAGATTTTTGTCAGATTATCTGTCACAGCGTCCCCTGCTGCCTGGCAGTGAAAACAGCAACGAACAGACTATATCATCAATAGCAGGGAAAGAGTTAATATTCAGAGAACTCAGATAACCTACATTTCATATAATGGAGGGCCAGTAAGGGACCTGAATGATGGACAGGGAGAGAGAACGACAGCATTAGTGAGACACGAGGTGGGAAAGATGATTGTGCCTGTCGATGGTCCGACATGTGAAGCCTCATTACAGACATTATAACTGCTCTGTTGTGATCTGGCGCAGGTACATGACTCAGGTGAGATCGATACATTCAGAAACCCACCAAAGCATGACGCTACTCTGTCAATATTTAATCAGGAAGAGCAGCGTTGGCAGCGAGTTAACATTTCATAAAACACATTAACATTGATTCAGCAGGCCTGGCAGATTAAAGTGGATAAACAGGGGAACAGAGGGAGTCAATGATTTGGCACCGTCGGAGCAGGTAATGGGACAAAGTCTTCACAGCGAGGACAGAAGGCGAATAAAGAAGATATGTGGAGGAAATTAACATCATTTTATCTTTTTAATCTTTTATTTTTCAAAGGGAAAGTACAGCGAATCCGATGCCTCTGATCTATCTTGTTGTCTAAAAGGAGCCGAGAGATCATTAATGTTATTAGTGGCACCTGCTCTTTTCTCACGACGGATATTTTGACTCAAAAAGTCTATTCACAGAGACGCTCGGCTCCTCAGACAGCTGGGGCCGACACAAGAGCCGCAGGTGGGAAATAATTACAGAAATTAAAGAAGGGAGTCCTAATTAATAGCTGTAGGTGAGTCCAATAATAAGTCCAATTTCACTTCTGAAGCTCTGAAGTTTCAATCGATGCCTCAACGTGATAAAACTCAAACTTCTCCGGTTCACACAGAAAGTGGGAGAAGAATTATCGGCTAATTAGTAAATACTACAGGAGGAAACATGCAGAACATTATTTAAATGAAGCGACCTTTAACCCCGACCTGAAGAGACTCTGAATCCTCCGGTTGTTGCCGTTAGTTACAGCTGATCTGATGTCAGAGAACAACCTCAGTTCAGTCCAGCAGCATCGAGGTTATCTTGGTTTCATTAAAAATACAGAATATGTCTAACAAACTTATTACAATATTATAAAATACGATAGATTCTATAGATTCATTCAATAAGGACAAACACACACTCAACAAAAATATGAACACTTCTGCTTTTCCTTCCAGTTTTCACAAGTTGGAGTCAAAGATCTCAGACACACAAAGTTTACTCAGATTGTGGTCTTCTGTCCGTTCTCTACGTCAATTTCGTCCGTACTTCTGAACGTTTTCTGGAAGCTTACAGATACGGAGCGAACGGAGCAGAGTGGGGGCATTGTGGCACCTCAGCCAGTAGTTCAAACAAGAAACAACCACAGGACACTACACAGGTATTATTGTAAATGACATTCATTGTTAAACAGGTAGTGGAATAAATTCTCCATCCATCTTGGTTCACATGACCAGGAAGTAAAGACAGAAGCTGGATAATGTTTTTGGCGTATGCACCTGGCGAGTAACTCTCATTGGACTAAAAGGGCGCCGTGTATGACTGTGTCTCATCCAGCCACAGACGGGTTTACACTGAAGTCACTTCATCTGTATCTAACAAGATGGGAGTGAGACCAGGCTGCAACATGCTGATTAAACATCATTATTATTGAACAGTTGTGTCTTGGATAGGGCTGAATATTGGTATCAACTGAAATAACCCAGGAGCAGAGTAATAATAATAACTTCTTCAGTTTCTCCAAGCGATGCCTGCATTCAGTCCTTTTTGATCGAGAGTAAAATGATTATTTGTATGATGTTGCACATCGCCAATCACTGTACTGCACCCCTACTGCATCTGCAGCTTGCAGACGAGGTCTATTTGCAACATTTGAAAGAATGGGAGTACAAAAGGTATTGAATGAACTACTCATTGCTTTAAGGGTCTTTAAAAGATACCCAGCCCTAATATTAGACACATTGTTTTAACCAAGACTGTTTCAACTAGTCCCGCCCTGCTGTGCAGTGATAGGCCGGTATCCGTCACCTCAACGACAGACACCTCCTTGTGATCGTCTGAAAGCCTTTCTAATATTGTGAAAGGCTCCATTTAGACCACAGGCTTCATCTTTTACTAAACTTACCAAGTAGTGTTTGTGCAGCAGGAACTGGATTTCTGGCACCACTTCCTCTTCCAATTTGCCTGAAGAGTTTTTCTCTTTATGAACTCATGTTGATCAAAAATCTCTTTTTAGTGTGATACCTGTCTTCATACCTTTCATTTCAACATTACAGGTGTAAAAGCTAAAAGGTGTAGATGAATAAAGGTGCTAAAACTGAAACTACAGCAGCTGCTCTCTCTCCCCCTCTGACATAAAAAAAGTGACGATGATCTTTGTGAAGGAAAATAAAAATTACTGCTGGTGATCCTCACACATTAACCCCGTCATGTCGTCGTCTGCGTCTGAGACGTTTGGTGTTAATTGGCAGCAGAACGATCATGAAGAATTCATGCTGCAATAACAGCAGATTACTCTTGTTTAATTAAAGATGCTGCGTCGCGGCTGCATGCATATTTAACAAGCAACTTAGCTAACAGAAACTGATTGCTGAGCCTCCCAACATGTGACGGCGTGCAGGCTAACAGCTGCTTTTAACACACACACACACACGCTCACACACACACACTGTCCAGTGGAGCAGTTGCCTTCCTGAGAGCCGTTCATCTGTTTTCATGTCGACTGCCTGATATGTTACAGCTGATATAAATATTAACACTCACAGTCGCTGCGGTTAGCGAGATGATCAGTCAAAGTCTTTCAGGATAAAAATGTAAATAACTCCATCACAATAATCGGCCTCATTTGCTCACTGTGGTTTAAGGGGAACCTCAAAGGTATTTTTCAACCTGGACCTTATTTACTCATGTTTCTGTGTTTAAATGACAGTTTTTGAAACTGGTCATTAATGAGAGCGAGAGGAAAATTAAGCTACAACATAATCCTTGTAAGCCACCATGCACCTTCGTCCACAGTGCGTCCACTAAAAGTGCTTGTTTTTCAGGATTCTGACAGGTGCTGGAAATCCTTGAAATCCTAGAATTTTGATGCAATGTTTTCAAGGTTTGAAAAGTGCTTGGATTTTAGAAGTACTTGAAACAGCTTGAAATCGTAAACTTGTTATACTTTCATAATGAACAGTAGTACATTCTGTCCAACTCCCAACCCGCAAGGAAAGGCTGGGAATGGCGTTGGACATTGATGGGACTGTGATAGAGCTTTCACAGCTCTCAGGCATTGTGAGTGGTGTACATTACCTGAACCTCCAGAGAGTCCACACAGGAAGACTAAGGAAGATGTCCCCTTACCTCAAAAAGCACATCGTGCTCTCCCAGTGCTCCAATGAAGGTCTGGAAGCAGGCAAACATGTGGTAGGGCACAAGCTGGCAGATGTGGATGGCGGGTACTTTTTGAATCTGGTTTGTATGCCTACTGACCTTACCAAACCGGACTACCGCCTCACGAGACAGGAGCTGCACTGGATCCTGGTTGCAGAACTGCTAAATGAAGTTATCTATAACTTCAGAGTCCTGCTCAAGAATCTGTCAAAGGTGGACATGCACCGCAACACTGTGCAGAAGCAGTCCACCCTGACAGACAGGTATAGACTGCGCCGGGCGGACATGAGGTTCATGCTGGACCTCATGGACCAGGCCATCAAGAAGTCAAATGCATGTTACTTCTCGCGTGTAGTCCCCATTCTAATGCAGTTTGGGCAGCGTGAGTATGACACAATTGACCTCTCAGACCTTGTGCTCACTACAGCCATTTCAATCTTGAGTGTTCATGTGGCAGTGAAGATGGTCTCAAGGTCACGTGACACTCACATCCTCTTCTCGCGGTATGCCCTCGAGGACCTTGTTGGTGTGAGAGGATGCCTGTTCTCAGTCCTTGGCATGCACGAGACATGTAACTTTCAATCAAACCTCAACCGCTTGCTCACTTTCGTCCAGCTGTATGTGGACTCCCCGCACCACCACTACATGCAGCCCTTCAAGCACCCAGTGAGTGGGATACTGGTCACCTGTAATTTGAGTCACCCCAACCACCGGCCAGCAGTGCGCAGGCGTGCCTTTGAGTACCTGTGTACGATGGAGGACCTGCACGACCACATGGTCATACAGCTGGGCTGCAGGATGGAGCAGGCTGTCCGCCTGGAAGGCGATGACATCCCGACGATCATTGACCCCCGCCAGTACTTCAGTGTGAACGCCCTGGAACGTCTTATCCGGGGACATGCACTGTTTGTATCTTTCAAGGACCGGCCAGATGGGACAGGGTAGCCCTCTGTTCTGCGTGATGTAATCCAGCACTTCACGAACACCTTGACAAGTGTGCTAGACAACAGCTTTGGGGTTGCAGAGTACGACCAAACCTGGAAGACATTCCAGGCTGAGCTTGCACTTGAAGAAATGTTTTATGGCCACCCATTATCACCACTTGACAACATGCTGAGTGCCAGCCTTGGCACCAGCACGGTGAACCCCAGGAGCCTGACACATGAGAGGGGCTTCATTGGCCTGGCACCTCATAACAGTGCAAGTTTTGAGGAGTCCCCCCCTCCCCTCCACCACTGGACCAGAGTTGAGCTTCAGAAACTGCGCATTGAGCGTCTGTGGCCCCTGTGTCAGTCGCTCAAAGCTGGACCTGCAGTTGTTGGGGTTGCTCTGATAAAGGTCCTCCTTGGGGACCTTTATAAGAGAAATATGCAGCTTCCCTGGAGCTCTCTCAAAGGACAAGACCCTCCAGGCCGCCTGACAGGTGCCATCCCTCTGGAAGAACTGTACATCTGATTTAATGTGATGGTGGAAATGGGATGGGGAAATCATCTTGAGCATGTACATAAATGTGTCATTTACCAGAGCTGTAAGATGCTGGAAAAACTTCCAAATTAACCTTGAAAATACATGAAAAGTGCATGAATTTTTACTTTGGAACAGGTGTAGGAACCCTGGTTTTTGCCACTGAGGCTCAGATTTTTATATTAAGGGCACTATCTTACACCAGGTGCAAAGCTGTTGCACCTGTGGTGGAGGTGGCTTTGCTATCTTATACCAGCGCAGTTGCCATTTTGCAAGATCGCAAATTAACTTGAACTTGCGCCTGGTCTGTGTGGCCATGGGCAGGAGGCCTAAAACTGAAGGCAAAACGAAGGCGTGGCCAGACGGCCGCAAAGCTGCACCTCAGTCCAGCTGAGGTAGGTGGTCAGTCGGATTGAGGTGCTGCTTCGTTGCCAGTCTCTCTTCTGACGGGCAGAGTCGGGGGATGACGTGCAGCAATGGGGCTGCAGGTGGAGCTGAACCAGTGGCCGCTGCAGAGGACTGATGGCCTCAGTACACATGGCACACACTCTACCTACTGAGCTACAGAGGTGCCCTGAGAGAGCTGACTTTGTGATTGGCTTATGGCATGTTTGTCCTAAACTCCCCCATGAATTAATCAAGGCACTTTGGCACAGCTGATAGGTGTATCCTGCTGTGTCCAAGACAGCAACGGTGGATTTGGACACACCTTGAACAAATTAAAGCTCAAGACACAGTGGATTTAAACTTGTGTTTTAGATCAGAATAAGAGGGCCCTAAGTGTCTGAGGATCCCTTTTAGTTAAAGAGTTAAGACTCTTTTTGTTTAACTACAAAGAGATGAGTTATTACTGATGATTCCATACGTGTAGGTCTGTTTGTTTACCTTTGCTTGAAGAATAAATTCATAGTGTCATTATCAACATAACTGAAGCAAGACTTCCTGGATTTAGTCTGTTTTTAGGTTTGAACATGTTAAAGGTAAAGTCAGTAGGATTTTTCTGAGCTGTTCGTAAATGCATCAGGACATCAAATACCAACATTTTGCACTGGTGAAACATCTCGAGCACAACAAAATAATGACAAAGGAAATAAAGAGCCGAGAGCTGCAGGGTTTCTGCAGACAGACACCACCACACACTTCTAGTGGTTCATAAGTGATGATTTAAAGTGATTATGTCATATGAGTCTATACATTGTTTTGTTTTGTTTTTTATAAAAATGCAGCAAATTATACCTTGAACTAAAGTCTATAAACTATTCAAACTCTTTAACTACTTAAAAAGATACATGTTTTGTTTTGTCCTCACTAAAAATAGTAGGATAATTAGTGCCACACCTCTGTGACCTCTCAGCTCTGTGATAATGAATCATTATTATTCTTTTGGTCAGGATGAGTGTGTATAAGCTGCTCTGCTGGGTTATTAAAAGAGAAAAATATGAGCTTAAAGTCCATGTAAAGCACATTATACATGTGACAACACCGAGAACTGTGTGGAACTGAATTGTGGAGTTAAGACGGTCAAACTGTTGTTCATGACGGAGCTGAAACATGACTCAGTGAGGTGTCAGAGCCGTGGTCTCCCAACACAACACAACCCTACCAACCATCTCCCCCTCCCCCCACCCCCATAACGGCCAGTTACAAATGTACCTTCAGCGATTCTCTGAGTCCAAATCAGCCCAGCAGTTCACTTCAGCTCACAGACGAAAAATAAAATACCATCCTGTCACCGTCCTCTGGCTCTGGAGGCTCAGACATATGTGGACATGTCCAACAAAGCTGCTGGACAGAGCGTCAATGTTTCAGGTGGTTTTCAGGTTGTAGTGGTGTTTGACACTCAAACAGCAGAGCGGACACGCCCCCAGTGTTTCAGAGAAAACTGATCATTTTTTCATGATTTCCTAATTTAATATACTTAGCAGTTTAGCAGTTAATAACACATTTCTGTGGTGTGAAAAACGAGCAACCGAAAGGGTAAAAAAGAGAAGGTGCAGGTTCTCAGAATGGAAACAATTATAAATGAAGTTAATTTTTGAAAATAAAGATTTGGAATTAATCATTTACTCTTTTCTTAGATGGAGGGAGTCTCCAAAGAGAAAAGGACCACCCTCTCTCGACTCAGGGCCTAGGACCAGTGTTTATAACTATAATTGTACATTGCTATAAGCACAGAATAATGTATTATAAGTATGTTTACTGTATAATGCATTGTAACCCATGTCCTAGAAAGTGTGGTTGTACTCTTTAGGTGCCAGGTAGGTTTTCACATAAAAACAGTCTGCTTTGGACAACAAAACTGCAAATAACGTCAAATATGAACCAGAAATTTACAACAAAAATATGTATGATATGTATTCTGTAGCATAAAGAGATATACAGTGATTAAAACATGCATGTTAAAGGAGAAATTAGGGGCAATATGTAGCAACTGCATGTGCAAAAATGCAAACAGCAGTCTAAATAGCACGTTGGAGCCAATGATTGTATATTTAGAAGGTTGAAATCCTATTTAATATACAATCTATGTCAGTTGATCAGCTGTTTATAACTGTCACATGCGAACAGAAACAGTTATTCCAGCTCAGAATAGTAATTTCAAAGGACGCCACAGCTTCACTGTTGCATTTCTTTAGTGTCTGATGACATATCATGGTCATTTTATGATGTATTACTGTAAATATATTACAGATTTCTACAGATAAAAAGGTGAATGTGAATGAAAAATAGTAAATAATCATCACAGTTTATATGAATAAACACAACTTTTAAACTAAGCAGGGATGGCGACTGGTTGGATGGGTGTGTAACACAGCAGGGTGCTGATAAAGAGGAAGTCAACTTCAAAATAAAATACAGATAAAAAAGATAATTATAACATCAGAGAATATAAAGCAATTAAGTGAAGTCAAACTCCATAAAACAGCAATTATATTAAACCAGTGAAGAGTTATTTCTTCATTATCTCCCACACAAAGAAAGACTGGAAGCAATCTAACATCAAACCAAATCTTCATTATTACAACACAACAAACGATCAATACAAAGTCAGAGGTTAACCTTTACCTCCCCGAGCTGTCCAATCAGAGACCTCCCTGCTCTCCAGGTTCAACAGCTGACGTCACTCGGACCGCAGCTGAAGATAAATCGTTTATAAAAACTGGTGACGGAGGTGAGGAAGGTGAGGATGGACGTATTCATGTTACATCACAGGCCTCCACACACACTCACTCACACACACTCACACACACACGCTCAGCACAGTTTTGTGCCGTTACATAAATGGATGATGAGAGAGGAAGAAGAAGAAGAAGCGGAGGGACTGAGGGAATATTATTGTGCTCCTCACATCACTGTTAGTAATTAAAGTCAATCACCACTTGAACAGGTTTGAACAGACGAGCAGAGACACACAGAACCGCTGCTGTTATTATGTTGGTGTGTGATTGATTGAGTCAATAACTGAAACATGGTGTCGCGCGCACACACACACACACACACACACACACACACAGAAAACACACTCGTATGAAGCGGCCCCACAGCTGTAAGTGTGACGAGTTTCTGCCAGTAAAGATGAGCAGTAAGTACGTAGAGCTACGTGTACTTTACTCGAGAGGCAAATATTGTACTTTTTACTCCATTTATTTGATAGCTTTAGTTACTTTACAGATTCAGATTACCAATATAATTATAATATATTATTATTGATCAAGACACCCAGCAGTAAATAAAGTGATTAAAATCAATAAACCTTTGCAGCTGAAACATCAAAGTGATAAACACACAACTGCACCACTGAATATAATCCAGTAATATAAAAATAGAATCATTTGATGTTAATACTTTTACTGATGGTAATGTTGCATTGAGTACTTCTTCCTCCTCCTCTGTCTGTCTGCTGGCTTCACTGGAGTCGTGCTGACTGGACATTTAAGTCCCAACGTGACACGGTTTAGTGCCCCCCCACTCTGCTCAGCTGTGTCTGCAAATACACACTCTGTTAGAATAACCAGCATCAAAACACCCCACAGGAGACACAAAACAACCATCTGTAGGGGGAGGCAGCCAGTCCTATATGAAACATGAAAAAAACCCTGTTATTTTCATTCTAGAAGTTTTCTTTAGGGACACTTGGTGGTAAAACTTTGAATCTCTGGATGCTACAACAAAACTTTATCTGTGTGGATGTTTACATGCAGGAGAATTTCCTGACCTGTTTGGCGTCTTTGGAAACTTCAGGACGTTGCTTTGAATCTTAAAATAAAGTTGAGAGTGTTTGAATGGAGCCTGGATGTGCAGTGAGCGATGGAGCCACCGGTGCATCCTGGGACAGAACAGAGTTTAACCGCTTACGGCAAGAAAACTGACCTGAACCGGCCCGAGTCTCCGATGGACACACAAACCTGGAACTCACATCTGATGAGTCGGGACTGAACTCAGTGAAAGGAGCTCTCCTGCAGCCGAAGCTCTCTGTCCCAGCTTCACCTCCTGCTGCTCACATGAGATCATGTCATGGTGGAGGAACTTGGAAGTGATTTAATCTGATTTGTGTTTGCAGCTGCTGTTTGTTCACATGTGGAGCAGATGGAGGCTCTATTTTTAGGTTCACTTCACTTCAGGTTTTTAGCCTGAAAATGTTTGTGAACATTCAAAAGCTGCATCTAAATCCCACACTGCAGTGCACACAGTACTGGACAGAACAGGTTCTCAGTGTGCTTTCTGTCTTGTTATTGAGAAAAAATTGAGGACCCTCCTTATGTACCTGCCTTGGAATAATTGAATTTAACTTCTGTACTCCCTTTTTTGCACTAACTTATTATGTGACACTCTAACACAATATTAGAAAGATATTAGACAAGTATTTAAAATATTTGCACCATGTTTACACAGAACATGGTTCCCCTCTCAGTTTCCTTCTCAGTGCATATGTAAATATGTAAATGTATGTAAAATAAAATCTAGATTCTTTTGCACAGATCCCCTTGAAGACCCCTGTTTAAGAAGCAGTTTACTGTTTCACATGTTCATGTGAGGCTGCTGCTGGTGGCACATGTGGAATAAATCTACTTTAACATTTGGTACGAACACAGAAGTGGATCTCACAAAGCCAGAGTTGAAACAAGTCGTCAATTGAGATTTTTGTCTCTGTCCCGCCACATTTCTGTCCCTCTGTAAAAGTTTGAATGATATGGTGATTCACACGTCATTGTATAGGAGTGTGATGCTAAAATAGTGGAGTTGTTTCCCGTTTTATTTTGTAGTTCTTGTTTCTGGTTTCACTTCCTGTCTTTCTGATTGTTTCCTCCTGCCCCTGATGAGCCTCCCAGTGATTTTAGTCTTGTGTCTGGTGCTGACTAGAACCATAAAGGGTTCTTTGGCTTGTCCACATAGGAGAACCCTTTTTTCCTCCTGGTAGAACCTTTCAGAAAGGTTTCATTTGGAACCCTTTTAGAGAGTTCTAATAAGAACCCTAGAAAGGGTTGCACCTAGAACCATTCATGAAAGGTTTTACTCCCTATGAGAGGTTCTTCAGAAAACCCTTCTATGGTGTAATGGTTCCATCCAGAACCCTCACTGGGTGTTCTATTCAGAAGGGGGCTGTTATTGCTTGTTTTCTGGACTTTGATTTTCCTGCCTTCCTTTTGGATTTTTCTTGGACTGCTCTGTGAGGTTTTGTATGTTGACTGTAGTTATTAAATCATTTGAACCACCTGCTCAGTATCCAAGTCTTCATTTTTGGATCCGGTTCTCCGTTCTTTCTCCTCTCTGTCCCCTCGCTTGACAATTTGTAACAAATCTCCAGCTCAGGTTAGCGTTTGACCGTGCAGGTTTGCACTGTGTTTAGAAATGGAGAAACCATCTG